>JAMKQA010080135.1:0-10293 GCA_024699735.1 Posidonia australis
CTACTTGCTTTTCTTGGAAATAGGAATGTTCATGCCTTATACGAATTTCTGCTAAATTACAGGTAAATGGCTGATGGATTGGACACATACCCATGCAATATAATTCTGTATATTATGTTTGTTCTAACCTTAAGAATTTCTCTAAAGTTGATGTGCTAGCTGTGCTTTCTGATTTTTTCTAAGTTCCTTGACCAGTTCTGATGTTCCCATGCTACTTGGCCCAGTTGCATTCCGAAATGGATCGATGTGTACTCCTGAGGTGTGGCTTTATTAACTTAGCTTAATATTAGATGTGGGTAGCCTTTATCTTGCCGGAATTAGCACCATTATTGGCGTGTCCATTCAAGCCTTTACTGTGCCTGGATTTGCACTGTTTTCACGTTTTTATGTAAAAACTATGATACCACCTTTTTGTCAAATAATGTTGTTCCATGTTTATATGCTCTGTACATCACCCTGAATAATAGAAGTGTTTGATGAACGGCTAGTAATTTGTATTGTTTCAGGGAGACTTTTCTCCTTATTATAATTCTGGATGGGTCTTTTCTGGAAGTGCATGCCTAGATTTGAAGCCTCACGCTCACTGATCATGCTATCATGCAGGTGAAATGCAAGGAAATGAAAAGGGCTGACGCTGGGTGGGATTTGGATGGAACCAAAGAGATTCCCAACTCATTGCTAACTTCTATCTGCTACAGCATCGAAATAAAGGACGATATTCTCCCTCCTTGGATTATATCCAGAACATGTGCTGCAATGGGTTTCCAAGGGATGTTTGAATCAAGGTATATACTTGTGGCTACAACAGCCTAGGTAGGGGTGGACATCTAAATTGGTTAATTGAATTGAATCGAATCATTTTTTGTGATTTAGTTCTATAAGTGGTTTGATTCGATAGATTCAATTTGAAATATCTCCAAATCGAATTATATGTTTTGATTTGTAATTCTAGTAGTAATCGAATTAATAGATTATATATGTATATTAAACATTTAAATCTAGTATTAATATATGTAACATACTAACTTAGTACATTATATGATATCATTATATTAGTATGTGTAACATATTTAGATTATATATATAAGAAATTTAATTAAAATTATATTAAAAGAATATAATTATATAAAAAGCTTAAGAAAATATATCAGTACTTTATTATTTCTAAATATTTTATTAAATAGTTAAACTACAAATTTAATTGAATTAACTGATTTTGTGTGATTCGATTTTAATAGATAAAATGATTTTATTTGGTGTGAAGTTACATGTTTTAGCCCGTCTCATATGTAATTGTTCGTAATTCACGATAGCTTAAATTCACGTCTAATGGTTTTGCAGATTCACAACTGACCCAAAATCACTGGGCTTCAATGCTGCCCTGGATTCTATGCTCGCCAAATCAGATGCTTTGCCAGTTTCCGATGGAGACTTGAATGAAGGCAACAGCAACTTTCATGTTCCCCAAACAATCATCACTCCGAAGTTAAGGTCTTCATACTTGAGTGGTCTAAAATACAGTAATGGCCTACAACTCCGGTATGCTTGGTGATTTTTCTAGCCCAAGAACCGTATGGCATTGTTCATCCCTGAGCAGACGTGATCAATAGTGTTGTTAATTTATCAAGCATGTTGTAACCACTTGAATAAACAGAAGGCTATACCTCTATTTTGGTGGCCCATATTGGATATAATGTACAACAGCTCCACCTGTATTAAGTTATACAACTTTGAATTCCAAAGACAGTTACGTAGAAGAATGAAATGATAATGAAAAGTTGGTGCATGGAAAACTGTCACATCTCAAGTTTACTCCAATAATAGATTGCAGATGAATTTCAAATAGAAAAGGGCGGAACATAATGACAGGTAATTTCTCAATTTCCTTTTAATGATAACAAAATCAAAAGGATTAGAAAGAGAATTTAAATCCTCCTGCACGTGTGTCTGTAACTGACTCCCAAAATGTTGGCTTTCTCTGTTGGGTCATCTTTTCTTGAGCTTTCAGAGTAAGCTCTTCGATGGTTCCAGGGAAAGTAGATTCAATGGCACTCCTGAACTTGTCAAATAAATTAACCCTATCACTGGTTCCTGAAACAAGTTCACTGGCATTTGGACGCTTCAGAAAATCCAGCACATTCAACAAATTTCTCCTACAAGAAATGAAACACCCGTCTTTAGATAAATTAGCAGTAAGCTGTAGTTTATGCAAAGATCATAGAACTGGCCGAGTATTTCGAACAGTGATAGGATAATGGAGTAGAAAAACCATCCGAATTGTACTTGTAGAATTCCTCATTAAAAAAGAAGAAGCATACTTGTAGAAAACAACATATCTGGACCAGTTGAATTGATTATCACATAACTAACGAATTCAAATTAGAAAAATTTGAGTAAACTTTTTGCTGAGCTTAGGTAAACATATGTGAATCAGTAGAATTGATTAGAAAGTAATGCATTCACTGTGAACCCATGAAACAAGATATTCACCAAAAAATGTATACCAGTCAGGCAATTGTCAGCCACTATATGCCTCATCTTCCAGGTCTTAACATTCATCTTGACATTATAAACCAGTAGGAAGAAAACATCGTCAAGTACACAAGTGGAACCAAAATCATACCCCCAATCATATATTCTGACTCACACACTTATAATTCATAAAACATGGTCAAGTACACAATTGGAACCAAAATCACACTCCAATCATATATTCTAGCTCACACTTAAAATTCATCCTTCCACACACAGGGAGATTTAATAAATAACCAAATATAACAATTGGGCTAAGGGACATGTGACCCTATAATGTCAATCCGATGAGCCTACCGTTCATTCTCGTGCAACCATGGTGGGGGAGCATGTCAAAGTAGAAAAGCTCACATTGGGCCTAGTGATAATGAGGCTCCAACTCATTATTTCTACCATGTCAAGGTGATATAGAGACCAAAAAATAATATTGGGTAAAAAGGCAATTCTATTTGGAGTTCATCACAAAATTTCTCGTGTAAAGGGATCCAGGAATTTACTTATGTATGGTGTTGAGAATACAGTCCTAACTTGCTTAATTTAAAGACATTCTACACCATATATATAATTTTGGTCCACTATCTCTCACCTAAGTACTTGGGTTTTAATTAGTGGCGGTTCATATAATTTATCATGAGGTCAAAAGCAGGTTGATTCATTGAGCCCACTCCACCCATGTTCATGTAACGAACTGAAGGTCATCTGGCTCTACGTAGTGGGAACTATTGAGAATAAAACCCCACATCACCTAATTTAAATTAATTTCATATCTTATATATAGATGTGATGCACTATCTCTCACCTAAGTACTTGGGTTTTTTAATCGGTGGTGGTCCATCTAATATGTCATATGGAACTGCACCGCTAGTCACTCAAGATCTTTGATCTACACTAGGATCTGATTCTCATGATTATTAACTGAGTAGAAATTAAAATAATTAGTAATTTCATGATTAAAAAAAACTGTTTAGAGTCGGAAGCAATGCAAGTTATACCAAAAAGTATACTCATGACAAGTCACATAGGATTGCAAAGTCGTGTGACTTTACTGATTATTTTCTGAATTAGTTGCTGAGGCAATTTGTTGGGGAAAATTATTCAAGCATGTGCATCTGCTGACAGCAATATTAAATTTCAAGAAAAAAAGCTTGCATGTTCTTTGACTAAATGTGCGATTCCATGAATAGAAAACATATTATCCTAGTAAAAAATGAATTGTTTGAATTTTAAAATAAAAACAACTACCGAAGTCATGAATAAAGTTGCCAAATAAAATATTTAAGTTATGGCTTAACATTACTCACACTCTAAGACAAATGAAAGATGCTTATAGCTTACATCTTATCCCAATAAACAAATCAAATAGTCCAACTGACTCAGTTGTAATGGGTTCTAATGTGATAGTGAGTTTTGCGTGCTAAGCAAATCCATGCAATTTATTTTATTCATTACACAAAAATTTAACACATGGTGTTCATAAGTATGATTGGTGGTCTATAACATGTTTATCTTAATTGAATATATATCTGAATAATTATTAATTATATTTGCTAGTAAACCAGAACCATTTGCACCATAGCTATTTAACAACAGGACCTGCAAAAATTGGCAATCATCCTTGAGCTCAAAGCATATGCTTAATTAAATCAAAATGAAAACAATAATTTTTAATCAAGATAAAGCAAATTTTAAAGCTAGGGTGAATTCATGTAAATTCGGCACAATTAGCTGGCCTGCTCATAGTCAAGGGATATCTTTATTACTTTTTCTAAACTGCCAACTTGGCATTTATCTATCACTCAACTATTGAAGGTCTAAATGAAAAGCAGAAAAAATTTCATTAAACTTAAGTTGTTTACTGAGATTACCATATATTGTTCCCATGTACCTAAACATGCTTGTCCCCTTATCACTCAGTTTTTATACAAAATGGCTTCTCCACCTACTTGTGATTTCACATTCCAAAGAGATACTTGTGTAAAATTGCTTGAGCACAAATTTGGGACTGATTTCCAAGTGTGTAAGTAATGAATTTTTAAAGGAAACTCAGCAAGTTTAGTGATAGATGTTTTGTGATTGGAGATTATGGTATTGTTTATGACTCAGACTAGGATCATGGACATACCATTTTCAAGCAACACTAACAGAGAATTACTAGAAAGTCCCTCAAGAATCATATAATATTTTTGTAAAGGAAACCACAGGCTGATGTCCATGAGGTTCAAATCCCCAACCTCTTGCACGGCTACAGTCTTTACCATCTAACTAAGTGATTGGGAACATGACATTAGATAGCAAAAAGGGGAAAAGATAAAAAAAACCCAGTAATTTGCATGGAAATGGAATTATCCATAAAGATGATTGTTGCATTCAAACAAAAGCCAGGATAGACAAGAACAATAGGCAAGATCCAAACATAACCAAAAAGACAATTATTATTATGGTGTCGTGCAAACTAGAATTAATTGTAAATGAAAAGCAAGTAATATAAACAAGCTAAGTTAATCATTACTTTATTAAGGAATTATCAGCATGCACTTACAAAGTGAATCAAGTCTATTATGGTTCTTATAATTCATGAGATTTATGCTATCCTATGAAAGATGATGAAAGAGACTCACCTACTAACATAATTCTGTGTGATGGCAACAGAATCCTCAAGATTAATCACCAAATGCCACCACCCATTGGGCACAAAGAGTACATCCCCCGACTTGCAAACACATTCCACTGGTCGCTTTTTCAACTCTCGACATGCCCCATAGAAGTTCATAAACCACTCAATGATGGAAACAGGGCATGCAACATCAGCTCCATCAGGGCTGGGGTGAACACCAGGTGGTACCACATCTGGTGGAAACATCACCCACTTCTTTGACCCCTTTATCACTGCATTCCATGCAGATGTCGAATTGGGATCAACATGGAAAGATGAACCAGACCCTGCAGGTCCAATTATGACCCACCTATAGTCCGGCCTCTCCACATCCAAAACAGCAAAAAGATCCTCCCTGAAGTACACCGGAACCTCATAATCCAACCCCATCTCCGGCACCTTCTCGCCAAACCTTGGATCAAACAGATACAACGGCCTCTCCTCCCTTGCCAAATCCGCATACCGAAAGTAGTCCTCAAGCCTCATATCCACAGGCCCGACCGCAAACTTAACGTCACCGCACATCCTAACCAATCCTTCCCTATCCCATTTCCTCATTGCCGGCCAACTACTCACGCAACTCTCCAACAACACCGGCCTATTCGGCTCCTCGTACCGCGACACGAACTCGTCCACTGAAATCCCACTCCTCCTCTGAATGTTATCAACCTCCAGCCACTCAGGCTTCATCTCGAGGCTAGCACAGAGCCAGCTTTGGAAAAGATAATCCGAATAGAAGTCCGTAATACACAAGCTACCAACACTAGAAGTAGCTCTACTAGAACAGCAAATGGTGGTGTTGGTGGTGGTGGTGGAAGACGAAATATAGGTAGATCTCCAAGATCCATCAAACAAAAAGTCACCTTTGAGGTCCTGGAGGACGAGATTCCGCCAGAGAGGGTCGTGGGTGGAGAAGACATAGAAGGACTTGCTGACCAGGGACAGGATGCCGAGGTCTCTGGCGCAGAGAAGGCCCAGGACGTCAAGGACGAGATCGTCGGTGAGGGTCCTGAGGTTGCCCAGGCCTGGGTTGCGGGAGTTGGTGGAATTGGTGTGCAGGAGGAGGTTGCCCAGGGGCTGGATGGCGCGGTTCCGGCATGAGACCGTGGGTTTGAGGTTGAAACCTGCACTTGTTGTTGTGGTTTCAACACCAACTTCCTCTTCTTCTTCTTCTTCGTAATCTACATGTCGTTCTGGTGGTGGTGTGGATTTGGGAAGTGGGTTTTGATTCTTCTTCCTTTTCTTTCTGGACTTGGTGGAGTTTTTCCTGGTGAGGTGGGATGTGATGATGTGGTGGAGCTTGGGCATTATGGTTTATGGGTTGGGGTTGGGGTTGGATTTTGGATTGAAATGAAATGTAATGGAATCATGGAAGATGGCTGGTTGAACGAATGGATCATTTCAATAGCAGTATGAAAGGTATGTGCTTGATATGGTAAGCTTTTTGAACCTCTAAAACCCTAAACCACTCTTTCCCTTCTTGACAAAGTGCCGCTAGTCCCTCACCTACTTAATTATCCTCTTGTTGGATAAAGATAAGGGTTGATTACTTGTGATCACATTGAATCATAAAGTTGTATTTATTATGTTCTTCGTAATATTCTGTACTTTTGAATCGATATTTTGTGTTTTGTTATATTCTCGAAAGTGTTTGAATCATTGATTAATCGAGAATGGAGTAGTTAAATGATAATATATTTATGTTGTTTTTAATTTTATTATTAATTTTTAACAAACACAATGAATCAATGATAAATGATAATATATTGTGATAAATAATAATGTTAAAATTATACTTGTTATATATTATTAAATTTATTATTAATATTAGATAAATACGATTTGATTTTTTTTTTTTTAGATTGTTGTCTTATTAACATTTTTTTTTTACTTATGGTTTAATTTTGGACCTTATTAAGGTAATGAGATAGCATAAATTGTGATCTTAAAAATAAACAAAAAAATCATCTGTATGACCTACCAACTCATGTTGCTACTTGTTAATCAAAAGAGTGGTAGTTAAGATGGCAACTAAGTTTCTTTTTAGAACGGATATTGATCTGACCTGTCACTCATCAATAAGGAATAGATAAACCTAAGAGTACACCTCAAATCCAACCCGATCCACTTACAGGCTTAGCATGCATATTATTTTTACTTCCATGAATGTTGATAAAAAATTACCATATAAAATATTATTGTATTTTTCTTAACATGCATAAAGTTGTCCTTTTAAATCTAAAACCAATAATATTAGAATACTTATTAAAATAGTGTCTTGGTGAAAATTTTGTATATAAGTAATTAATCTAAAAAATAAAACATTATTTATCTATAGTGTTCTTTTGACCAAAGTTATTCTGATAGCAATTTTATCACTAGCAGGCAGGCCATAACGATTCGCTTGCATGTTTTTTATTAAAAAAAACGCCAGTCTTGCAGGGCCCCTCCTTGTTTGTGATGGGGCCGCATGGATTGGGTTGCTGTGATCGGACTGCAACAGATCTCCTCTTTATTCAGATATTGCACGCGACATCTTGTGATTAAACAAGTGGCTATATCAACTTTTCCGTGACAGTTGTGGTCATGGCAATCCCAGAAATTAAAACGTTTTATAAGAATCCCAAATAATATTTTAAAGTCTAAGATGATCAAGTATTACGTGAATGATTTCTAGGATCTTCGTCGCCTTTGTAGGTCATCGTCCTATCGCCTGTTATACACGTAATGTATGGATTTTTTGTAGTTTTATTCTTGATTTCTACATTAATCTAAAGAAATGTATTAAAAGCATGTAATAATCTTAAAAATTCTATAAAATGATAAAAACATTTTTTTATAATTAAGATACTCAAATTTGTCACTAATTTGAACTTAATGAGAGTATTAACTTTACCATAGCTAACAAACTTGCATTATGTAATGTTTTTAAAGAGATTATGAAAAATCTGAAAGATATATTAAATATTCTTAGTTATGTAATTTTAGACGTCTCAAAGCTTTGTTATCCTTAATTAACTCTTGGAAATATGAAAATAAGATATCTACAAGTGCCTATTTATTCTTCTTTGCTACTCAGTTATTCTTATGTCAGATTTAGTTTTTTTCCTACAAATCTTGTTATTCTTATGTCTCTGTTAATTGTTCTCGTCTACTACCTTCTAAAGGCCATCAAATTAGTTATTCTTTACTCAAATGCAATTGTTCTTTTATCATACTTAGTTATTCCATAGAATATTTTGTTATTCTTGGTTGAGCCTGCGGTGTCAACTTATTCTTATAGGTTACTCAGTTATTCTTAACCTAGATTTAGTTATTTTTTCTGCAAATCTAGTTATGTTTATCCTAATGTTAGTTATTCTTTACTATTGATTTCATTTCTAGGGAATTTTTCCCAACTAAGATCAAGTTCTAACTTGTTATTTTTTTGGACAAATTAACTATTTTTCATACAAATTTAGTTGTTCTTTGACCATACTTAGTTATTCCTTAGAATGTTCAGTTATTCTTGTTTGAATCTGTGGTGTCTTCTTAACCTTCTAGGCTACTCAGTTATTCTTAGGTCAGATTTAGTTGTTCTTTCTGCAAATTGAATTATTCGTATGCTAATGTAAGTTTTTCTTTTCTACTACCTTCTCAGGCCATTTTCCAATTAGTTATTCTTTGCACAATTCTAGTTATTCTTTGACCATACTTGTTATTCCTTGGAATGTTCAGTTATTCTTGGTTGAACCTATAATGTCAACTTATTCTTTTGACTTATTTAGTTATTCTTAGCCTAGATTTAGTTACTCTTTTTGTAAATCTAGTTTTTCTTATGTCGATTTTAGTTATTCTTGTCTACTGCCATTGTTTCTTGGGAATTTTTTTCAACTTCGGTCATTTTCTAACAAGTTATTCTTTTGAACAAATTTGTTATTCTTCACACGAATCAAGTTGTTCTTTTTCCATACTTAAGTTATTCCTTGGAATGTTTATGTAACATCTCAAAACTTAACCTTTCTACTTAATCATGATTAATAATAATCAATTAATGATTAAAATATTTTTAGTAAAGGTTGCCAGCTATGGTGTGGGGTGACCCGTGAATGTATGGGGCCAAAGATGGATTGATGTAGGATGCTACCGTACCGTCAACATCCTAATTTGTGAGTTATTTCATGAATAATGGGTGTCTATGGCATTTCCTCCTTTTCTAAGGGTGTTTGCACAAAATTTGTGTGAAAAGTTCAATAAAATAATAGCTACGTAGGAGAGGACGATGACAGAGGTGCATGGTGGGGCCTATCCTGCATTGGAAAAAGGAAGAAGAAAGAAGGAAGAAAGGAGAAGGAAGAGAGGAAGAAGGAAGGGAGAAGAGGAGAGGCGGAGGAGAATAGAAGGGAGAGGGAAGGCTGTTGTCGGTCATGTGCCACCGTCGTCGCCACCCTCACCTTCTTGGAGAGAGAGAGAGAGAGAGAGAGAGAGAGGGGAGTCATGGCCGCCAAAGGAGGAGGAGAGCTCGTTGGGGGCCGTGTGAGCCTGGAGGACGCTGGAGAAGGTGAGGAATCATCGGAATCCATGCTTGGTACACGTTCACCTGCGATCCTCCTTTCTTTGTTTAAGTTAATCTTTGACAAAAGATGCAAAAATTAGCAAAAAATTGTTTAAATTGATGGAGATGATTAAGGTAGCTTAGATTCAAACATTGTGATTGATTCAATGAATGTTTTAGTTGATTTGGTTGGATTTTCATGAAGAATGATACAATGTTCTCAAATGTATTTCTTGGCTTGTGATTTTAATATATCGAGCTGTTGAAAAATCTATAAAGTACATTTTGATGATAACAAATGACATGTGATTATTTGTTAATAATCACTTAAGAAAATATGAAATACTCAAGTACTAGATATAAAAATCATTTACAAAGGCATATTATTCACTTATATATAATATTCATGTGATTGGATTAATATGCAAGTTTAAAGTCTGGTTGTAGCTTATTTATAGTTCGGAATACCGAATTATTTCGGTATACCGAATCAGGGCTTTTCGGTACATCCCTCGGAGCACCGAAATTCAAAAAGAATTAAAGTTACCAGAAATTCGGTCGACCGTTCAGAATC
>JAMKQA010080172.1:0-10805 GCA_024699735.1 Posidonia australis
TTCGTTCAACCACTTATGTATTGTTAGGCACAACACCAGTCAGTAAGTAAAATATAAACAAAATCCAATATGTTTCGATTCATGTTTGAAGAATACAACATTACAAAAATATCAAATACAACATAAGCAATAATTAGGCACAAACATATTTTAGAAAATGAGAAATGATTAGGATAATGAGTTGAATGATAACAATCTGCACTTTAAACTTTTCATGAAAAATATTAAAGCATGTCTCCCCAACACTTATACAAGTCAGCGTAGGAGTTGAACAGTAATATTGTGTTACGTCTGTGGACTCTGAATTATTACGTACGTAGGACCTCTTGGCTTGAGCGGATCTCTAAAGTCCGAGTTGGAGGTGTCCTGGACGGTCCGAGACTCCGAGTATAATTGAAATCGGATCACGGATATAAACATAATTAGAACCAGTTGTGAAAGATTTAAAATTCTTCAACATGTATACAAGAAAGAATATTGACGCTATTTATAAGATGATTTACATCTACTTGTGGTCGTTACAACAGATTGTAGATATAAAAGTATGAATTAAAAATACATTATTCATGGAGATTAAGGTAGCGTTTGATACTCTAGACATCCTGATTCTGAAGTCACTTGGCAACAGGCTCCTCCGGATGATGTTCTGGTTGCGACCACCAAAATCCTGACCCACTTAAGCCCACATAAGCTCGTTTAGGCCCACACTAGTCTACTCTGACCTAATTAAAATTAAAACCAAACAAAACACATTTAAAATCCACTTAATCAAATAAAATCCAATTAATAAAACAAAAACTCTAATTCAAGTCAAAATCAAATTTAAATCCACTTAAAATCCAATTAATAAAACAAAAATCCTAATTCAAGTCAAAATCAAATTTAAATCCATTTAAAATCTAATTAATCAAACAAAAACCTTAATTCAAGTCAAAGTCAAATAAAATCCACCTAAAATCCAATTAATCAAACAAAAACCTTAATTAAATCCAAAACCCTAATTAAAACAATCAAAATCCTAATTGATCTCAAAATCCTAAATTAAAATAATCAAAATCCTAATTAAAATAATCAAAAACCCTAATTAAAAGTCAAAATTAACTAAAATCCATTTAACCAACACTACAAGAAAACAATTGTAGTGTGATCACCTTGAGCTTACACGTTGAAATGAAGAGGTTTTTAGTGAGAAAGGCTCAGAAAACCACCCAGGCCTCAAGAAAATCAATAATGCAAACAACTTAGGTCAGCAGAATCATGAAAAACATTGTGGAAATCAAAATGGGAAAAATTACGGAGAAGTCCATGTAAAACAGGCAAACTTGGATGTGTAAAGTAATCCAGATAAAATGACGATGTTTTTGCAAAGAGTGACTCAGAAAATCATACTAGTGTCAAAGGGATCAAAAATACAACAAACCCAAATTATTAGAAGCTCAGAAAACATCATGGAGATCTGAATGGGAAAATTGCAAAGATACCCCCATAAAATATACAAACAACGACATGAAAGGAAAATCACATAAAATGACGATGTTTTTGGACCGATTGCTCAAGAAAACCATACTGATGTTAAAAAGATAAAAAGTTAGAACAACCCAAGTTCTCAAAATCATAAAAAAGGTTGTGAAAATCAAAAGGAGAAAATAGTCCTTAAATGGGCCAATGTAGGCCTTTCGGTTAGTTTGTGTACGCCCTCGGGTGATGAAATCCAAATCAAATAAAAAAGTCCGAAATGTAGGATTAAAGCAAATCAAATCGAATATCGAATGAGAAATTCTGAAAGCAAAGTGAAGAAGGAAATCCCCGAAAGAAAGGTATGAGATGCGAACTCGCTAAAAGGAAGGATGAATGCGTAATTGTGATGAAAACTATATGAAATGGATGAATAAGAGCCTAAATGCGTAAAAAGTACTAAAGGATGACTCGGACAAGGATTACGTAAGGCTGAGTGCGAAAACTAAAATGCATGCGCATGGATTAGAGACACAGGGGCAATTTGGTCATTTTTAGGGCTAAATGTGATAAATGCAAGTATGAGTATGATGCATGATCTAAGTTATGTCAAAATGTGTATCAAATGTCTTGAAGAGGTTATTTGTGAGAAAGATGTGAAAAAGATAAGATCTTAAAAACCATGAAATGATGTAAATACAGTAAAGGACAAACATGAGAACTGAAATGCAAAATTCACAAAAAGTTGACACTTTAGATCAAAAATGTATTCATGACTTCTATTCTAACATGCAGATGATGGATCAAATGTGAATGTGGCACTAGGGTGTGTGAAGAATTGCACTTGGGTAATTTCCTGAAAACTCAGGATCTAAAGTGCAAAATTCACACATAATTGCAAATGAGATCAGCATATGAAGCTAAGGGTCAATTAATAGTGAAAAACATGATTTTTAAATGGAATCCACGATTAAATGCAAAATGTGAGATGCAATGAGTGAAAGATATCAGAAATATGCATGCAAACATTTAAAACCCTAAATGATGGACTTAAAACTAACTTAAGGGTCTAAATGCAAATTTCCTATGTTCAAGGATTGTTTATTAGGAATTCAGGGACTTATGTGTAAAATTTTAGGGTCTGAATGTGATAAAAATTAGGTTTTTATACTAGTCAGTGTAATTATAAGGTTTCCTAAGGTCCAGGATGCAAAATACACTAAGAAAACTCGTTTCTAAAAGTTCTAGGGGCTCATAGCAAAATATCAGGACTTAAATGCGAAGAAAATATGAAAACAGGGACCTAGGTGTAATAAAAACATGTATGAATGCATTAAGAATAAAAAATTAAATTATGCAGGGAGTAGATGCAAATCTCACAGAGAAAAAGGAAGAAATGAAAGTTTTTTAGAAATTACAGGGACTAAAATATAAAAACAAAAGGACCTAAAAGTAATAGAGGGAGGGCCTAAAAAATAAAATTCTAAAACTGAAGGACCTACTCCAAAATACTTATCTTCGAAGTTCACCGGAGGACCGCCGACGAGACCTCTTCGAAGAGACTCTCTTTGAAAGCAACCTAGTCGAAGCGGGTGGCTTGATGGAGGAGGAAGGAATCGGATGAGCGTCCAAAATCCTTCCGAGGGTTTCGACCACGACGGCGTTGAGTTTGTCTTTTTGGAGACATTATTTCGCGAGACTATTCACGGTAAAAGTTGTGTGTTGGTATTCTAAGACATGTTAGGTGTTGAGATGCCTTAACCAAATAAAATTTGGACGTGTGCGTGTGACAGGGATACGTTCCAGTCAATGAACCAGTTAATTCTGATTGCCATCAGCTCTCTAATTTCAACATCCAAGAATGGACAAAAGTTTCGTCATTTTGCCAACAAGTGTGCACATCACGGCTTATCAGTAGATTTATGATCATGTGTGGCTGTAAGCAGGAAGCAAAATTTTCCAAGGCTTTTTTGAGAAAAAAGTGTGGACGAGTTGAGACAGAGGCGTCTCTAAGCTTATTACTTTTTACGTTAGTATTAAGACTTGTAATTAAATCTTAAGTTTTAAATTAGTTGGAAATTAGGAAGCCTTTAATCCATAAATACAAGAGATTTCATCGTATATTCTGAGCGTGAGATTTCCATTTCTTATCTGTTCTTGCTCTACATTCACACTTTCAGATTATTTATGGAACCTGTTTTAGGCTGGGGTTTTAGTTTGGTAGACCGAAAGGCTCAACTTCTGAACTCTTTACTGGCTAAGCTCAAGCAGTTCATGAATAATTGAGGTTCTTTGAATCTGACACGTTGTTGCCGGAGATTGTCAATGGCGTATAGAGCTTAATTAAACCTTCAACGTGATCATAAACGTGATCTGAAATACTGGTTTTAATGCCGAAGCTTAAATTGGCATTATCTTGAAGGCCTATATCAAGTTAAACACCATCCAAGCTAATATGAATGTAATAACCCTTGGCTATGCAACCACCACTAAGAGATGTTAGTATCAAAATACATATTGTTTTCAGAATTACAAGTCTGATGGAATCATATGTTCCTGTCAATAATTACCTGCTATCAATAGACATTAACAAAAATTTCAATAACGATCAAATTGTTTCAGATCAATTAACAAAACATTAATTATAGCATAAGATTCTCATCAGCAGGAGATAGAGAGATCTAGTTGGAATCAATCACAGGCCTTGCATTTTGAGGAGCTGGTGGTGCTTGTTTCATTTCCCTAATTTGTTGAAAAGATGATACTGAGCAGAGGACTTCTTCTTTCTTAAAGTCTGTACCCAAACATTCTATCCAGCATTGAGTAAAAGAAATAACTTCATTGATAATCATATTGGGGTTTTTACTCTTTCCCCTGAAAATTCTATTATTCCGTTCCTTCCATATTGTCCACAGAATAATTTGTATCAAGGTATAGCAGCCTTTTAAAGGGATATCAAATTTTAGTGCAGGTGAAAATGTGAATAAGTTGGAAATTGTGAATAATGCAGGATATATAGAGCCATGAATGAAAGCATTCCATATAGTACCAACAAAAGAACAATGGATAAATAAGTGGTTATTTGTTTTCTTGTACCCATTGCAAAATACACATACATCAGAGCCATTCCATCCCCTTTTACAAAGTTTATCTTTAGTCAGCACTTTATTGAAGAGAACCAACCAAGATAAAAGTTTAAGTTTTAAGGGAACCCAACTATTCCAGATTTGCTCATATAACTGAAATCTGAGTCCACCATCATTCAATATTTTGTAGCAGGATTTCACAGTGTAATGGTCTTTGGTAGGGTTCCACATCAAAGTATCATATTCAGGTATTAATTGAGTATTATTTAATATTTCCATTAAGTAATCAGTCTGCTGTTGAATAGATACATAATTGTTATATGGCATGAGGCTAGAAAATAATTTGTTAAAGTCTGATTTGAAGATCTCGAATGTTTTTTCAATCGAAGCTTTTTTGAATTTTACAAGTTTAAACAGATCAGGAAAGACATTTCTAAGTTTTTCCCCATTCCATCACCTATTTTCCCAGAAAATTATGCTATTTCCTTTTTTGACTTGAAAGGAGGAAAAGCAATTGACAATATCAAAACAATCTTTGAGTTCTTACCACAAAGGAGAGGATCTACCAGTTGATGTGTTTAACAGAGCACCCAGCCATGCTCTTGATAAATATCTAGCTTTTAATAATTCTTTCCATTTTAAGGTGTAGCAACTAGATTATAACTGCCATAGTAACTTTGTTTTTAATGCCAGATTGAAACATTTGATGTTAATAATGCCCCCGCCTTTCTGGTCTTTTGGTCTACATATAAATGCCCACTTAGCCAAATGACAGGCAGTAGTAGAGGATGAATAAGATTTCCAAAGAAATTTGCATCTAAGTTTGTCAATAACTTTTTTCACCTTAGTTGGAAGATGAAGCACCAAGAGATAATAGGTAGGGATGGCTGATAGTACTGCATTTACAAGAGTTAATCTTCCTCCTAAAGATAAGTGTTTTGTCTTCCAAAGAGAGTTTTTTTGAGATTTTTTCAATCACTGGAGACCAGTCATTGAAATTAGCCTTCCTAAAGTGTAAATGTAGTCTCAAGTATTTGATAGACAAGACAACAGTAGTACATCCAAGGATGTGGGAGGATCTAGTGATAGAGCTGTCTGGAACTCCAATTCTAGTGAGAAACGACTTATGAAAGTTAATTTTCAATCCAGAACAGGATTGAAAGTAACACAATATCCTCTTTATGTTTATTATATTTTCATCACTTGCAAATAGAAATAAAATAGTGTCATCTGCATATTAGATGTTTAATATGTTAGAGCCACCATTTGGGAGCAGTATTCCAGAAATTAAATTGCTCTCAATAGCAAGTGTTAGCATCCTGTTTAGAATGTGTGTAGCAACAATGAAAAGAAGTGGTGATAATGGATCTCCCTGTCTCAAACCATTTGATACTTTAAAGTATCCCTTAGGAGAGCCATTAACGAGGACTGAAAATCTAGCATGTATAATACACATCCTGATCCAAGCAATCCATTTGGCTCCACATCCTAAGCCTAGAAGAGAATCCAATAAGAAGTCCCAATTGTCATTATCGAAGGCTTTCTCAAAGTCCAGTTTTAAAATAAATCCAGGGATTCCAGCCACTTTCATGTAGTGCAATGTTTTTTGGGCAACCAGAAAACAATCTCCAATGTACCTTCCCGAAAGAAAAGCACATTAAGAATTGTCAATAATTTTATTAAGAATAGGTGAGAATCTAGAAGCCAGAGTCTTAGTGATGATTTTATATAGACTATTTACTAAACTAATAGGTCTGAAATCTTTTATGTATTGTGCACTCTCCATTTTAGGTATTAGGGTGATGAAGGTCAGATTAATAGGTTCTAGATAGTCCATATCAGAGGTAGCATTAAGGTATTTAAAAACCTCTAGGATATCAAATTTAATAGAGTCCCAGAACTGCTGAAAAAAGCATAGTGAAAAACCATCTGGGTCAGGGGCCTTATCACTAGGCAATAGCCCTATATTTTTGTATATTTCTTTCAAGGAAAATGCCTCTTCCAGAACCTCTGGATTTTGAATTTTTGTGGGAATTAAGATGCCCTAGTTCAGAGATGAAATGTGCCTTTTAGGCTTATTGAATTGTCAGGTAAAGTGATTTTCTATTTCTTTGTAGATTATGGTTAGGGAGTAGATCATATTGTCCCTAATATTTAGGGAATAAATGGCATTTATTCTTCTACGACATTTTACTATATTGTGGAAGAAAGATGTATTTATCTCACGTTCTTTAAGCCACTGAATTCTGGATTTCTGTTTCTAATAGGCTTCTTGTTCTTGAAGTAGTACGTGATGTTCTGCTATAAGGTCCCTCTTTTTAGTCAGAAGGTCTTCTTGAATCGAAGAAGATTCAACTAGGGAGTCAATGTGAGAAATTTGGGATTCAATGGATAATAGTCCATTTTTTCTTTCCTCCCTTACTGGTCCAATCCAATTTTTTATTTTTATTTTTTTTAATTTAAGCCTGTATGCAAATTTTATCACAGGGGAAGGGGAGGCACATATATTAGAGGATCTTTGCCAACAATTCTCTATAAAAGAATAGAAACCTTTAATATGAAACCAGGATTTGTAGAATTTAAAAGGTACTAGGCCCTAGTCTATGGGAATGGTATTAAGAATAATAGGAATGTGGTCTTTCCCAAATAATAAGAGTTGGGATATTTGTTTGACCAATCAACAGATACAAGAAATCTGTCAAGTTTGACTATTGTAGGTTTGGCTTGTAGATTAGACCAGGTATATTTGCAGTTATTTGGAGACATATCCACTAAACAATTACTTTCTATAAAATCATTGAAGTGTTTCATGGCTGATGTTATGCCACACCTGGCAGAGTGTTCATGTGAACATCTAATTAAATTGAAATCTCCCCTTATAACCCAATTAGTGTTTACCATTTTGCTGAGGGAATTTAATTCCTCAGTAAAATCAATTTTCAGTCTGTGCTCACAGGGTCCATACACTCCTGTGAGCCACTATTCATAGCCATCTGAATAATTTCCAAATTTTAAAGTGCGACTATAGGTGGCAACTATAGTATTGCATAATTTATAAATTCTATCATCCCATCTAATAAGGATTCCCCTTGATGCCCCTAGTGATGGAAGAAAGGACCATTGATTTAGTAGGCCTCCTCTTAGGGATCTGAGAAGACTAAAGGAAAAAGAATCTAAGTTAGTTTCACTAATTATAAGAATATTACATTTATTTGATCTAACTAAGTTACGAATAGCTCTCTTTTTCCCACTAGTACTCAATCCTCTTATATTCCATGTAGATATGATCATTGATCTTGGGGTGATATATAAAGAGAAGCAAAGTTCTTGACCAAGCTAGAATTATTATTTAAATTCATATGTGCTAATTCCTGATCCTCTCTGACAGACTCAAAAAAATTCTTAACCTCTTCTGTAGTATTCAGAAAAATACCCAATTTCCCACAAAAACTTTTAAAGTGATCATATGAGTCCCAAGTGAGAGCATTATTCAAAAGATGACTAAAATTTTATTCAGAATTAGAGCTAACAGAGTTTGAATCAGGAAGTAAAACAACTTTATTTAATGAGGAATCTTTATACTGTCTAGAATTTGTAGCAGAATAAGAATCAGTATTACCTGGGGCATAGATGGGGGTTGGTGGGTGGGATTCAGAGGCAACTCAGTAGGATCTCTAAGATCATTCTTCTCCAGACAGTCGTATACAGCTAGCACTTTTTTGAATTTGGTCGTTGATAAATTCCTTGCTTTAATTTTAGTCTTCATAAATTTATATGTTTCATCCACAGTATGAGTGGGTTCGATTTGAGGTGATTGAGTGTATAGATTGGCTGGATAATTGTGACCTTTCCCAGAAGCAAGAGGCGTGGGGGTAGGGAGAATGCCAGCTGTGTTGACTGAAGGATGTGTGGTAGGACTAGTAGCTCTTGTCCATACATTCTTACTATTTCTGGAATTCTTATTACCTTTGCCTCCTCTCCAACCTCTATTATTTTTAAAAGGTTTACGGATAGGATGAAAACCACTAGGCTCAGATGGAGTCGGAGTGGTATTAGTGGGCCAAGCAGGGAAAGATTTAGAAGTGGGAACACTAGAAGAACATATATCCCAACTACGCCTAAATTTGATGGGATAAACAATGTTTCCAAAGACAAAAAAGTGGCAATCAGGGATGTCTTTCCTTGGGTAGACCCTAATTCTGACTCTGGAGTACCCAAGGAATTTCGCAAACTCAATGGATAAGTCTACTTCCAGCAACTCAGCAAAACCAGAAATCATATGGTGGAATATGTCTACATTCCAAAGATGATGTGGGATTCCTTCAAGCCTAATTCATACCCCTTCCTTCAGGGTGAAAACTACATTAGAGTTGGGGGACCAGGGAATGAAGGAGGCAGATATCATCTGAAGAGATGATCTGTACATGTTTAGTTTATCATTTCAAGCTTTAGTAGAGGGGAAAACCAATAAAAAATTTTCAGGAGAAAAAAACCTGAACCTCCACTTCAGAGGCACAAGGCCAACAGGTCCTGATATAATCTGCTAGTGACTCCCTAGTTAGCTGAGAGGAGTGGGAGGTGACTATGGCACTGCGTGACAAGATTTGATATTGGTCACACACGACTTCAGTTGGGGGTAAGATAGTGGGATTGTGAGGGGAAAGACCAGCCATACTGTGAGAAAGCGGGGTGGAGGTTGGAGAGGCCTGAAAAAAATTACAAATTGCTACTGAATGAGTAGAAGATTTACACCTAAAACAAACTCCTGAAAACTTACAGTTTTTTTCTTAGATGTCCTCGTAGGCCACAATTAAAGCATCGCCCTGACGAGCGACAAAAGCTTACCCTTGGAGAACAGGATTTCTTCTTAGCTACCACCTTCCAGTCGCCTTCCGAATTCTCTTGGGTGGCAAAGAAAATGAAGTTTCCACACGAAACACCAGACTCAGAAGAATGGAGGAGGGGTTTTGTAGGGGAGGACAGAATTGCAAATCTATTGCCAACCCCAGAATATCTTTCCACAGAAGGAAGAGGAGAAGGAGAAGAGATACTGTGATGATCTCTGATGTCAGAGTATATCTCTGTGTCAGAGATTTTCTCCGAATTGGAAGTAATCCCACTAGAGAATGAGGAAAAATGAAGTGGCTTCTCATAAAGTTTGTGGGAAACATTCGCAAGATTAATGTCATGAGAGAGAAAAGGGCTACGCGCATTTAAAACTGCAGAGAAACAGTCGGCTAGCTTCTTGGGAGACTAAATGTCCCACCAAAAGTGGGGGAGATTTAATATTATCATTAAGCTTGCGAAATAAGTTGTCCCCATGGTAATTAAGAGGGGGAAAATGGTGATTATTATCACAATCCGTTGCGATAACTGGTGGTTTATACACCGTATAATCCCACACAAAAGACGAGTGTTGAAAAATCTTACATTTATTTTGATGATAACAATTTTGTTGTGTTTAAACACAGGAGGCTGTATAAGGCCATATGAAGAAAGCAAGTACTAAATTGTAAAACTATCATATAAGTAAGTGTTATGAGATGTAAGATCACATATTTGTATTCATGAGATATAAAAACAATGTACTAATATGTAAAGGAAGAAAGGATATGTAAGTCACATGTAAATCGACATATCGAATATTTTCGGAATACCGATTCAGGAGAAAACGACACATCAGACGGCACACCGAAATTCAAAGAACAAAGGAAGCTGCAAGCAAAAACGGCATACCGAATATTTTCGGAATACTGAATCTAGAGAAAACGACACATCGAAATTCAAGGAACAAGGAAGCTGAAAGCAAATTCGGCACACCGAAACATTTCGGAATACCGAATTAACCCGACCGTTACATATTTCGGTCAACCAATTATTTTCGGCATACCGAATCTTATGTCAGTAAGCAAAAGTTTTACTAGTCGTTAATCACACTTAGAGGCAAGCCTAACACTTTAAATTAAGGTCCATATGCATCTCACAAACCACTGATTTTTATTGAGCTATCATACTTCTAGTGTTTCAAGTGAGTAAGTCAAAATTCCATCCGTACTTCGCTTCAAGTACATTGAGCTTCAACTCCCATTCCGACAAAGCTTGACAAGCAAGGGGGAGATCACAAGTTGTGCAAGGGTCACTCTCACCATCAAGTGCTTTGAGTTGTTTCTCCAGGAAAGAGAAGGAAATTGTGATTCAAGGCAACAAGCAAGGTAAATTAGTTGCTTGTAAAATTCTAGTTATTGAATAAAAGGGTTAAGTCTC
>JAMKQA010080239.1:0-10978 GCA_024699735.1 Posidonia australis
AGAACACTTGTCAGCAAATTTTGGGAAAATCATTCATTTCGACCCTATCTGACATTACTGCTCAGGTCTCCATTGTAACACATCTCATGGGTTGTGCTACTGCTTCTACTCCACTTGCTCCATAGACTTTTGCAAGTGCTGCATGACATGGAGGCCACCTTGGTGGCTGAAGGATAGTCAGGGAAGCCATGGGAGTCGTCACTCCGATTCTCGTTGTCCATGTACTCACCGTGGTAAGGGTGATCAACCTGCTAAGTGATGCTACACAGTTTCCATACCTCCATCCTCCACCAACTATTCCGACAACTCATGTTGCTTAAACTCCTCTGCCTTCCACTTGTGCTTCTACTGATGTGTCTGCTGCTCCTTTTGCCTCCGTTTTACGTCAGAATACTGATATTAGACTAGCCTCTCTAGCTCCAACATTCTTGGTGTCTCATAACTCCAAAGGCAAGTGGCTCATTAATTTTGGTGCAAATCGACAAATGACTACGGACTCCTCTCTTTTATATCCTTGATTAGGCACACTCACATACCACTTGTTTTTAATGAGTCAAGTGTACCTATGTGTGATTCAAGAGTTGTTACTACCCTTTCAAACCTCACCCTAAACAATGTTATTTTTGTGCCTAACTTTCTACGTAGTCTCCTTTACATTAGCACCATTACTCGCACTCTAAATTGTTTTGACTTATTTTGTTCATACTTGTTATTTTTAGGACATGCACACGAAAAAGAGGATTGCTACTGAGACTGAGCTTGGAGGCCTTCATTATTCAAGCTTTACAAACCTTTGGATATTTCTGATCTCGCTTGGGAAGTATGGAAGATGGGATTTTGGCTCACTTTCTTGTTTGGGACTCTAAGCTTAAGTAAAGTATATGAGTGATGTACTTAGGACTAGTTGGAACTTCTATTTATTGGCAAATGATGCTTAAGAAGTGTGTTTAACATTCATCTTAACTTTTATAAACGGCTAGCTAAAAAAGGTTCTAGTTCGGTATGTCATTTTTGATCAATCGACTGAAATGTTTCAACGATCGGGTACTTCGGTATGCTATTTTTGATCGGTCATCCGAATTGATCTAATGGTCCAAAACATCAATATGCTGGACATGTCCGGTATGCTGATCTCGGTATATTTCAGAAAAATTTATCTACTCAACCTAGTTTCGATATGTCGATAATTTTTGGTATGTCGAAAATTATCCTAGTCCCATTATGAGTGTTTTTTTGAGTTCTCCTTCATGGGTTTATGGGTTTATCTATTTTCCTAGGTTTTTGGCTCATGTTGGAAGATCATTACATATCTTAGAAAATACAACAAAAAATAAAACAATTGTATCAACTTTTTACAAATAAATTTGATAATGCAATCTTAATCTTTCTTAAATATTTTAAGGGCCTTTGTAAAATATTTTCTTTTGATGCTTGCCTTGTCCTCATGTATATGTTCTTGTGAGTTTCTTCTTCGTTATCCTTTTTACATACATGCTATGCATTTCTCAAACAAGTGCATTAAAAATATCTGTACAAAATACTTTGTTATCATCAAAATAAAATGTTGATTTACATATTTCCAACAGTATGTAACTATTCATTGGAGCTTTGGAACAACCACTGGACCTCTTTGCGAGAGGAGGGTGCATACTTGTTTTCTTAACCTTGTGCTCTAGATGTGCGCCTACATTGGGCCGTAGCTATATTATTAATATGCTTATAATTTGTTTTGAAAGTTTTTTGAGTTATCAAGGAAAGTAAACACAGGGCTTTTTGGTGGTACCAATGAATTAGATGGTTACGGCAAGGAAATTTAGGTCTTTTAATTTATATTGTCAAATCATTAATAATCTAAAATTTTAATATTGAAAAATATGAAATTTTTTGTCGTGTTAGACAATCTAATATAGATGAAAATCATTGATTTTCAAACGAGTTTATATAAATGAAAATCATTCATTTTTCTTTTGGTAAATTCATATTGTATAGTTATTAAAATTTTATATATTTTATTATTATTATTTTATGCATTACACATGCTTGTTCAACTAGTAACATTAAAATAAGGAGTCATGGCCTTAAAAATGCACTCATTGCAAGTATTCCAAATGATCCAAACAAAAGCTGTATTCGCAAGAAACCAAGTAATAGTGTCAAGCCTAAATTTATTCAATTTGATCAAAAAGAACAGTTGGTGAATGAATATAATATCAAAAAAGACAAAATGGACATTTTCCCAATTAACGACACTAGTTGGGAAAATCAACTAAAACGTCCATATTCCCATTTGAAGTTGGGCTTCGAAACCTGGTCTTTTAGATGGCTCTGAATTCGTGGAATGGCGAGCTCTTCAGATCAGAAGTTGCACAGAGTCTTGACGACATGTTGTTAACTACTTTACTCCATTCAAAGCTAATTAAAATTACGGCACTAGTTCCATATGGATGTATTCATGCCAACCTTGACGTCTCCGTGTTTATACTCTCTTAACAAGTCATGGCGATTCATATATTCGAACAACGTTTAAGCTAGTTTAAAAGGGTGGATCTAATAGGTTAATTTCCTTATGAAGAAGTGACTGCTTGGATCGTTACCCCAGTACGCAGAAGTAGTATGAGTTTAAGTGAGCAGATAACTTTAGTGGATTATTAAGTAACCATCTGATATTAATGAAGTCCATATTTTTCAATCTCAAACTCTGTTTGAAGTCCATATTAATCTGATAATTTTTTGACGAACGAAATAAGGGATCTACTCCTAACTTCCTCTCATTTCTTCCAGTCAAAACAAAAACACCACCAAGGAAGTTTACTACGTGTAGCACGACGAAGATTTAAATCCTGGGAACGCAAACGTTTTAAGTATTGTCTTCACATTATTGACAGTAAACGCCACGTCATCATTGGTCCGCAGTCTCAGAATGATCTGGACCGTCCAGGTTTTCCCTACGCTGAAAGCAAGGCCGCGTCCGCCAATAAGGGCAATGACGCGTTCTCACCTGGTTCATGCATTGTTTGTTTCGAGTAGGAGGATGTGACCACCAGGTACGCGTTCTCGCGTGGTTCATGCATGCTGTTAAATCAACCGTACGTGTTGGAAGAAATTTTTTGTTTCATGCATGATGTGACCACCAGGTACGTTTTCCCTACGCTGAAAGCAAGGCCACGTCCGCCAATAAGGGCAGTGACGCGTTCTCACCTGGTTCATGGGTTGTTTGTTTCGAGTGGGAGGATGTGACCACCAGGTACGCGTTTTCGAGTGGTTCATGCATGCTGTTAAATCAACCGTACGTGTTCGAAGAAATTGTTTCTTGATTGTAGCGTGACATGCCAAATCATCCATTCTAGTCCAGTGGACAATGCCCTCGATAATAACCGACCGTGTTTATTACTGTAGTTCTTTCGTTGTCCGTTCCAAGCGGGAGGACGTGACTACCATGTACGCGTTCTCGCTTGATTCGTAGCTGTCAAATCAGCCGAGCGTGTTCGAAGAAACTATTGCTTGACTGCTGGGTAAGACGCCAAATCTTTCATTCCAATCCGCTAGACGATGCCATGATCTTACTTGCTGAGTTGTAACCAACCGTATTCATCGCTTGACTTGTTTCCTAGATCGCTCTCGGCCAACCGTACGTACTAATTACTTGTGTGTGTCTGTGCGTACACACACTTGTGTGTAGCGTAGGAGTGCGTGCGCACATGTGTGTGGCTGTACGTATGTATGTATGTATGTGTATATGTATATTTGTCTTTATAATCTTCTTATATACGCCTAAAGGTTTATTTGGTAGAATTTTTTGAGTCCCACTCATATTCAATATAGAACCTGGACATATAATTTCTTTTTAAAAGTTACAATGGTTCAACAACTTTATCAAATATTATCAATTTTTTAAAAGTATGTAACTTTTAAACTAATAATTTCTTTACATTCCCAAAAATTAAGATATAAAAACGATTAATCAGCAACTAACTTCTATACTTGAGTTTAGAAGTTGAAGCTCTACCATACAGACTCTATATCTTAGTTGTCCATTCTTAAATCCATTAGAAACTATTTACATTAAAGAACCTGCGTGTGTGTCTTTCTTTATAATCGTCCTCTTGTATAAGACAATATCGTTATCCATCACTAAATCTATTAGTACCTATCTATATTAAAAAACTACTTAATAGATCCACTTTTTTGTTGCCAAAAACTACTTAATAAATCTTCTTTTTATATTAAGTCTTACATAAGATGTAGACGCAAACGGGTTTAACGTTTGGACTATTTATTTTTGAATTCTTGGCTTTCTCTATGGTATATAATTGGATGACACAGGGTATTTAAACAGGGATTGATGTGTCAGTTGTTCAATTTCTTTTTCTTTTTCATAAACTTGTACTAGGTCACAAAATCTCTTGTAAGTGTTTTTTTATCAAGTGTAACTTTGTAACTCTCATCCTCTTATTAGTGAAAAAAAAGAGAGAAGGGAGAAGACGTAAAAAAGAGAGAAAAAAAACAAAAAAAAAGAAAAGAAAGGAAAAAATAAAGAAAAAAAAGTCAAGAACTAAAAGCTAGGTTGATGAACGCTAGCTAGTCTATGCCTTACGTTGAACGCTAACCATAGTGCATTTTACATTGTTGAGACATAACAACCTCAATTTAGCTACAAGGATGAATCAAATCTCTGGATTTGAGTATCCATGACCAAACGGAACGAGAAGAGACCAACAACATGTTGGGATAGAAGCCTACTCTAGTCATTCATCATCCCATTATTAGAGAAGTACTGGATCCAGACTCGATTCAATATAGAGTAATGTACTAATTCCTAAATAATGATGTTAATGTGTCAACTTCTGATCCCGACCCATCGAGGGCACACCAATATCCTACCAGTAATCCTCAAGAGCTACACCTCCTTCATGAAAGGCAACGAAAGTCCATTACGGACCATATCACTGAAGACCTATACCAAAGACAACTTGGGAATCCATTGCCAGACACAAATCATCAAGGGTAGGATAACATGTTCAACGGAGGATTTAGAACAAGGGCTAACCCTTTGTTTTGCGAACATTCTCAAAATTTACATGGTGAATATAGAGAACGAGTCAACCTGCTCTTTGAGTAGCCAGAATAGCTTCTCCAAGCCTTAATAGTTGGCAACCAGCCAGTAACACCCCACTACTCGTAGGCACTGCCACAATAGCATCACTACTCAATTATAATTATAAAACAATTAAAATAACTTGAAAGGGTCAGACAACTACTCAAGAATGGCATGTGTCTAGTGGTTCTGGAAAACTCAAACATCGAAGAACCGGAGTACACCTAAGCTGCGTACCTGAAAAGTCAAAAACACAAGTAAACAAACATAAGTGAGTGACATCTAAGTCAATTAGTACGCGCCCAACTAGAAAACAATAAGAAAATTCTAATCTCTATCAGTTATAAAACCATTTCATAATCTTCTTGTTATTTATTAATAAAATTAAACATTTGTCAGTAATTATATTTAATATAAAGACTTAAGAACTATAATTTCATGATATTATTTATCTACTGCAGTTGGAAGGGGAGGCTTAGGCTGGACATGGCGTGTAATACTAATCTGTGGAGTAGTACTATGCCTGATCACAGGATGAGAGGTGGGAGTCTCAATAGTAGTAGTCGGAGGTGGTGTCAGACCCTGTGAACAAATAAACTCAAGTAGTTGAGCACTTCTATATGCACTAGGATCAATCCCTCGATCCTTCGATGAACCACGTCTACCAGTACCACTAGAGCGTCGACCACCTCTACCAAATGTCACCATCTAATACCGTAAACAACACATTAAAAAATTCATATAAGATTCTCAAAGTAGTTTACTAGAATAACATTATATCAAAATGAATATCATATCTGAATTTAAACAAATTACTTAATGATACTTACAAGCACAAGAATGATGAAAATGCTTAATAAGAAAACTATGGTGAACCAGAATTGAAACTAAGTTGGTAGTTTTCTATATCATCTTAATTTGTTGTTGTAACGCCTCGATCCCGGGCGCACTACTAAATCACAGTATCATAAGCATAATTACACTAATTACAGAAACATTAAATAACTGTAACTAAGGCTCACCTTCAGGATCTCAATGTGCGGCTAGAAGCTCTAACTCCTGCATCGGAACTCGGTTGCACGCGGTTTGTACCTGAAAACCAAATAAGCACGCGTGCGTGACATCTAAGTCACCCAATACTTGCCTCAAACGCACAAACCACAAAATCACCGGAAAACTATAAAACTCATTTCTTTGATTATCAAAACTTGGTTTTCTTTTGAAAATACTCTTTTCTTTTTATTGGAAATCACTTGGGAATTCAATCCCAAATTCATGCTCTTTTCAAAAGCCATGTTTCTTTTCTTTTCTCAAAACATTTGGAAATTCATTCCAAAATCACATTCTCTTTCAAAAACACACCTTTGCATTTTCATTCAAAACCTTTGGAATTCATTTTCCAAAACATATCCTTTTCAATACTTGGGATTCCTTCCCAAAATCACACTTTCAAATTCACATTTCTGACCAGATCCAGCCTAAAACACAATGCCTCTTGGGCTCAAATCAAATCATAAATACAGGTTGGTAACTGGTAAAACATCATCATTAATCCATTTCAGGGTTTTAGGACTATTTCATAAGTTCAATCTTGACCAAATCACATTTCTTTTTCTTTATTCATTTCCACTTTGCTTTACTGTTGTTACCTTGATCAGGGGTAACCAGGCGCACAAGCAGTAGGGGAGGACATCCTTTCCCCTACCTTCCTGCACTGCCGCGGTGAAATTCCCCATGCAGGATGTCACCACCCCTGCCAACCGGCCTCAATTCATTTTCATATGTGCATAGGGATACGTCTCTGTCTAACGCCCCATCGGTGACCCGAACAACTAGGTCCAATGACCCAGGCTCAGCCTACACCGTCAGTGATCCGAACAACTAGGCTCAAAAACCTAGGCTCAGCCTACATCGTCACGAGCTCGGTGACCCGAACAACTAGGTACAACGACCTAGGCTCAGCCTATATCGTCGGTGACCCGAACAACTAGGCTCAAAAACCTAGGCTCAGCCTACACCGTTTCAAGCTCGGCAACCACAGTCGTGTCTGGCAACTGGTTCATTGGAGCCTCATACTCCTACCACGTTGTCGACACCAACGTCCGTGGTCTCTTAACACATTATTAGTGTTCCATTTCAAAAGACACATCAAATTCAGGACCTGCCACGTCCATTACCATGTCCACAAGGGGATATGTACTAATAGGAACAACTTTCCCATGACTTTGAAAGGCCTCTGCATTTTTAAACCAACACTTGTAGCCTTTCACAAATCCTTTCTTAGATAAATGTATTTCCATATTCCTTCTCGATTGTCTTTTCAGTAGTGCACATTTTTTACAAAAACATATAATCCTTCCATCTCTTTCCACAATACCTAGACCTTGACTATATGTAAATTCCACAAACTCTTGAACTTCATGTAGAAAACTCATACATACTTTTCTATCCACGGCTCGTATATACATCCAAGCACAATGAGAAGACATTTCTTTCTAAAAAAAAAAAAATGATAAGATGTCTAGATTGAAAAAAAAAACATGAAGACACTTGAAAAAGAAGGTGTATTTGAACAGATATGAACAGAGTGTATTAAAGACAGAAGAAACGACCAAATTTTAAGAAGAATAATTTCCAATTTGACTTGCAAAATACATTGCAGAAACTTCCTAATAATGTATTTCAAAGAAGCTATCAGATGAGAGAATTTGATGTGCAAAAAAGAATTCAATCTTTCTTTTGCAAGGCTGGTATGGTTCAAGGAGCATTGTCAAAAATTTCATCTTCAAAGAAAAGGAGAGGTAAACGTGCTTCACATTTTCTTTTTCCCTTTTTCTAGTTGCTTCTTGTCCTGTGGGACTAAACTTTGGAAAGATATCATAATAAATCTCTTATTGTAATATGAGTCCCACAACGAAATCTCAAACATTCTAATTCTTGGCTTTATTCCCATTTGAATCAACCATTGTTATCTAAATTTTGAGATGCAAAACAAGTTTGACACTGAGATGTGATCAAGTGAGTGATGAATAGAAATCAAGTCAAATCTTATTTATTGCAAAAAAATTTGTCAGCTATTTCCATTGAAAGATTTTATGCATCCTACTCACTAAGCACAAGTGAAAAACAACTATAGTTCACAGTTGTCTTATAATCACATTTACCGTCCTTTTGTATACGCTAGTAATTACAAAACATGGTTGTGAATCACATTATACCTTGCACATAAAACAAGTGGATGCACATAAAACAAATACGTAGTTGACCATATACATGGTTGAGCAGATATTGAATTTACAGTGTAGTTCCTTGCCTACATCATACATATACCTACACTACTTTCTGAACAGTAGAAATCTCAGTAGTAAATAATGATGGAAAAGTATTGAAAAACAAAACAGTATGTCTGTAACTTGATCAACTAGTCTCAAACTTCACGCAGTATTAACCAATTGAAATCACCATGAACCTAAATTTTCTGACAATAGAATTAGACTCGCTTTGCATTTGGTTTTAAGTAATTCTTAGACAAAACAAAATTTTTATAAAACATCAAATCATGTGTAAAGAAGAATAATTTTCTAGATATAAAGAAAAACATGACAACAGTTACAACCAAACATCGAATAACAATATATCTAAAACAAACATCATAAGCAAATATAAATATAAATATAAGAAAAAGAAAATCTGATCTATGATTTTGCAGTCTGGGTTTACACATAAAACAAGTGGATGCTTGCTATTGGTGCGTGGGTTTCCTGCAGTATAAAGACGCTATCATATATACTTGAACCATATATAACATTAAAATGGCAGTTCTGCTGATGTTCCTTGATTATGTCATGGGTTCTCTATTACTATCATGTTATACTGTTGGCTTAACTATATTGATTTTTTTTAGCCATGTTTATTATAAATGTGTTACTAATTAATCACTACTCTTGATATCTGTCCTCTTCATTATTTTCATTATTTTTTTCCAGGACTGATGATAATGACTTTCAAGTTCAACTATGTAAGATAAGTAGAAAACTTTTGAATGTATGTGTTTGAATTCCAACTTATGATTTTAGAAGTGTAAATTGTGACCCTTCTTCATTGAGATTCAACTGTTAGATCAAATTTACTGTCTGAATCTCTAATGACCACATTATTTTTTCTTTTTCAAATTTCAAGTCTGAACATTTATTTTCTTGTTTTAATAAATAATTTTGATTTTACAACATTTTCTCTCTTGTCGGACTCCATTGATCCATTACATATTAGACCTTTGAAACCATTCTAAATATCAACACATCCCACCAAAACTTTGTGGTATTGGATGCATATTCTCAAGTAAATAAATATTTATATATTTTAATTTTAAATTTTGAGAAATAAAACCTGTAGGAGGAGGAGGCTATGTCGGCAGGAGGAGGAGGTCATGGTCGGCGGTGGGCAGGAGGAGGAGGATGCTATGTTGATGGGAGGTTGTGTCTGGCGGCAAGTGGGAGGAGGATGAGGACAACGAGGCTATGCCGGTGGGAGGAGAAGGCAGTGTCCAGTGACGGGTGGGAAGAGGATGAGGAGGAGGCAGTGTCTAGTGACGGGTGGGAGGAGGAGGAGGATGTTGTGCTAGTAGGAGGAGGCTATGTTCGGTGACAGGCGGGAGGAGGAGGAGGATGACGAGGCTGTGTCGGTAGGAGGAGGAGGACGTCAGAGGAGGCACTGTTGACGTGGCATAGGACGTCAGAGGAGGCGCTGCAGTGGAGGAGAAGGAGGAGCACGTCGAGGGAGGTGGAGGAAGTGCCACGGAGGAGGAGGCGAATGAGTGAGAGTAAGAAAGGGGTAGCAGAGTTGGCAGACGAGTGAGAGTATTAGGGTAAGAAAGAAAGGCAGAAAATGACCCACATCTGGGTATTTTAGATCTGATTTAGTGAGAACGTATAGCGAGGACTTGTCCTCATTATGTCCTTGCTAAAAAAAAGTGAGGACATTGCGAGAAACACTATTCGCTATATACTCACTATATTATTGCGAGGTCATGTCCTCGCTAACTCCTCGCTATGTGTCTTCGTTATATTCTTACGAGGATGTTTCCTCGCTAAATCCTTGCTATCTGTCCTTGCAAAATGTAGATTTTCTAGTAGTATCAAACCAATGTTGATTTGGGACATTCCTTGTGTAACGCTCTGATCCCGGGCATGCTACCAAATCACAGTATCACAAGCATAATTACACAAAATTACAAAACAAATATAACTATAACTAAGGCTCACCTTCAGGATCACAATGTGCGGCTAGAAGCTCTAACTCCTATACCGGAACTTGGCTGCACACGGTCTGCACCTGAAAACCAAATAGCACGTGTGAGTGACATCTAAGTCACCCAGTACGCGCCCTAAAACACACAAACCACAAAACCTCGGCAAAACCAAAAGAAACTCGTTTCTTATCATTTTTCAAAACTTGGTTTTCTCTTCTTCTTTTTTTGAAAATCATCTTTCCTTTTCATTAGAAATCTCTTGGGAATTCAATCCCAAAACCCTACTCTTTTCAAAAGCCATATCTCTTTTCTTTTCTTAAAACATTTGGAAACTCATTCCAAAACCACATTTTCTTTCAAAACATTCCTTTACATTTCTTTCAAAACCTTTGGATTTCATTTTCCAAAACATTTCCATTTTCAATACTGGGGATTTCTTTCCAAATTACACATTTTCAAATCCACCTTTCTGACCAGATCCAGCCTAAAACACAATGCCCCATTGGGCTCAAAACCAAATCATAAACATTGGCTGGTAACTGGTTAAAACATCATCATTTCTTTTCAGGATTTTAGGACCATTTCATCAGTCCAATCCTGACCAAATCACATTTCACTTTCTTTATTCATTTCCA
>JAMKQA010080260.1:0-10053 GCA_024699735.1 Posidonia australis
GGATTTTAAATGATGTTTTGGGCTAGGAAACTAGATGAAATGATTTGTTTCTCCAGTGTTGAGAATAAAGGTTTATGAAAAAGCATGAGGTTTTGAAAGAAAAGAAAAGAAAGTTTGAAATACCATTTTTTTCCCATGTTTTCTGATTAAACATGTGGTTTTTTGGAAATAGTTTGTTGTTTAGCAATGGTTTTCTTTGGCTTTAGGACTGTTTTTGGGGCACGTACTGGGTGGCATTCTTGTCACTCACGCGTTTTTTCTTGTCCCCTTGATTTCAGGTGCTGAGGTGTAGGAGCAGTCTACTCTAGTGCATCTGTTCGAGCCACATTTGTCGCACACAGGTCTGGGTAGTTAGCTTTATGTATTTAATATTGCTACTTAGTTGCTTTTCAGTTCTTTTGGGTAGTTCTTGTACTGTTGTGTAGCACTGGGGTGTTACAGAGTACCATCACCAATTAAAATATATAGAAATTCATCCTTCAAGAAGGAGGAGAAATAAAATAAAAAGAGATGTCGTCTAGACAGGTTAGGAGTTAAAATTCATATAGACATATATAATTTACTTAAGGACAAAAACCAGGTTAAAAAATTGCAAAGTGTGTATAATTTTTGCAAGTGCATGTGTCTGGATGCATGGATAAGCAGTGGAAATGGATGGGATAAGCAGCTAAGGGCTCAGGCCAGCTGCCTGTTCTGTCCTTGGCAGACCCGTACATGTCCACCGCGCAAGTCTGTCGCACAACCCGGGCGCGCATGCTAGTCACAAAGCAGGGCAGCAGGCTAGCGACCTTCGCCGCAAACCCCCGATGGTACGTGGTGGTGCAAATGGCTAGTTAAATACATGGGGACCTACACGGGACTGCCATGAATAGATGCATGCCATGGGTTAGGTCCTAAGATACGTGGATATGTGATGTGTAAATGAATGAGGTGGGTGGTTCCGGAGCTCAGCCCGACAGCTTGTTCTGTCCCTGACAGAACTGCGCATGTCGACCGCACAACCACGATACGCCTGCCAGAGACAAAACAGGGCTACGAACTTTGCCGATTGGCAGATCGACATGCGATGATGCAAAAATGTATGTTATGCATAGGAAGCTAGAGTGGAGGTCGTGGAATATCCCTATATGCTTGAATGTGTAAATGGCCTAGTGGATGCCTCCACCCACCTACGCTGTTGGAGTTGGGTTTCGACGTCGTCGGAGGTGGAGAAAACGACGTGTATGATACAATGCATGCTAAATCTGGACCAAAAACATAATAAAAACGACGATGAACACTAAATAAGAACAAGAGAAGAATGCCTGGGCACTCAGAACAGGGGAAAGATTACCTACGTGTGTGTGTGGTTGTCTCTCCGATGTGGCTCGCAGTGGCGACTCTCCAGGCTGGTGGCGTGCGGTGACTGTGGAGGCAATGGCTGGGTGAAGGAGGTTGGGCTGGTGGTTGCTGGTTTGATGGGTGCCGAAGGGCTCGAGGTTGGACTGCAGGTGAGGTGTAGTTGAAGGTTGCTAGTGTGGCTGTGGGTTCATGGTTTCTTGGGATAGTGGAGGTTGGGTTGTCGGCTAGAAGGAGGAGGGCTGGCGGTGTAGGTGGGTCTCAGTGATACGGCAAGGGAAGCCAGAGAGCCAAGAGTTGCGGGAGAGGTCGTTTTAAGGGAGGCCACTGCTGCTGAAAAACAGAGGAGGCGTGTTGCAAGCGAGGTGGTTGTTAGGGCATGGGTGGCTCGCCGACGTGCTCAAGTGGTGGCAGGGTATGGCCAGTGAACGTGGAAGGCTGGTAGGGGCCATAGGGCATGGGTGGTTGAGCGTGGGTGGCGTGGTGGTGGCAGGCGTGGCGTGTGGGTAGTGAGAGCAGGGGTGTCAGCCCAAGCGACGTTGTGCCGTGGCTTATACATGATACAATGATAGCGACAAGTCGAGCAGCTCGTGTAGGACATCCCTGGTCCTCCCAAGCATCCACGACGCACGAGTAGGCCACACAATCGGGTTGTGCGTCCCACTGGCACAGGGTACACAGGTTGGATTCTGGTGTTGGGTTTGTTGTTTTGGGTTTGTTTGGGTTGGTTTAAGTGTTTTTGACTGATTTAGGGTGTTAAGGTTGGTTTTAGGGTATAATGGGGGTGGAGTGCCTTGTTGCCGCTGGAGCGCACTCTTCCGGAGAAATCCGCTCCGAATGGCTACCAAAATGGGGTGTCTACAGTTGCATTTGCTGAAAAGTGGTCGAGATGGAGAAGTATGTAGTATCCGGTCTAGTGACCAAATTTTCTATCCAAAAAGAGATTAAAGACATAATATGATGAAATATTGAAGAAATATCTCTACTAGAATTTCTAAAAAAAACTGCATTTATATTTAGCCAAAGACACCAAATACTAGCCAAAACAAGCATGTTCCTGGTCCTCAGGGTGATATTGAATCTAAATAGATGTTCTAGAAAAAAAATTGAGGTAAACTTGTAAGAGGTAAATAAAAATTTACATTATTTAAGAAAAAAATTCTATATAGCTTTTGCAATGGGATAATGCAAGAACATGTGAGTAAAAGACTCCTCGTAAAAGCCACAAATGGCACAACGAGAAGGTCCAGTCCATCCTCGCTTTACAAGTGTCACTTTTCGATATAAGTGGATGTGTGTGAATTTATCTTTTTGACTCTGACATGTAAACCGGGCTGGGTTGGACTGGCTCGGCCCAGGAAACACTAGGCCCACACGAGCCTAGACCGGGCCGACCCGGCTCTACCAAATAACCGAGTCGGGCCAGGCCAAGCCTATTTTCCATTACCCTTGGCCTGGGCCATGGGCTAGGCCATGTCGGACTGGGTGGGCTTGTCCATTGGACCAATTTTTTATTAAATAACTAACGAATACATTAAAAAAACTTGAAAAATATTCAACATTTTACATTAACAATTATTACGTTAATATAAATTTAAAAAATTATTTATTATTAAATTATTCATGTATACTGTATACATAAAAGAACTTGAAAAATACATTAGATATTCGATAATTTACATTTTTACATTTAAAAATATTACATTAATATTTATTAAAAATTTTACAAAAGAAACTTATTCCTATTCTTTAATCAGTAGTAGAAGCTCCCGTCCATGTTGAAGTTGATGTCTCTTCATCTTCTCATTCGTCGTTTAAATTTAAGTTTTGTAGACAATCATCTACATCATATCAATCTTTAAAGTAAACAGAGACTTCTACAGATTTTTTGGATAACTTACATCTTCCATCACTTAAAACACTTTTTCCTGTAGAAAAAGTAGACTCCGATGCCACAGTAGATGCCGGAGTCGTTAGTAAATCTTTAATCATTCTAGAAACTATAAGAAACCTAACAGCAGTAATAGACCACCATTTTAATACATCTAAGTTATCCATTTCAATATCACTAAACGTAAACTCACATTCTAAATAATTTTCTAATTCATTACTAGTTGTTGATTTTACGTATATTCCTTTTTCCTTATTTAATGTACTTCAAAATGAACTACTACTACTACTACTACTACTACTACTACTACTACTATGTGTTTCTACAAAACTATATGTATGTGCACTATAACTACTTTCACCATAATTTGTAACAAAATTTTCAAATAATGTATATAAGGTTTCCTTAATTTTTTATTAAATCTATCTATTTTTTCACTTTCATTCATATTACTAAAAATATCATTTATAAGTACTATGCAATTAACTAATCTATTTCTAGGATCCATGATTAATACTAAGCACGTCTACATTGGAGGCTCATTCTAATAACTATTATATTTATCTTCCATCATTTTAATAATATTTTCAAATTGTGTGAATTTTCTATATTGTTGAAAAGTATTTGTAATATTAAATAAATTAACTAAAACTAAAGAACTAGTAGGATAATATTGATCAAATAATTGATTAGTTGCAGTATAAAATGGTTCTAAAAATGTATGAATTACACTAGCATTATTCCAATCTTCATCATTTAATAAATAATTAGATATTAAATTATAATATATTGTAATTATGTTACTATAAGATAAACATGAACTTAACATATCATATGTTGAATTCCATTTATGTTAAACATCTAATTTAAATTTTTTAGCATTTAAATCTTGTTCTGCAAAAAAGTATCAAAATTCTTAAAATCTTTTAGGTAATGTTTAAATAAATAAAATAGTTGCCCTTATATTTTCTATATAAAGCTTAATGCAATCTATATATTCTTGCACAATTAAATTTAAAATGTGACAAGAACACCTACAATGAAATAAATCATCATCTAATATAGCTTTTAAATTTCTAGATAATATTCCTACTACAACATTATTATTAGAAGTATTATCAAAAGATATTGTATTAATTTTATTATATATTTTAAATTCTTTAATAATATCTTCTATAATATTTACTATTGCTTTTTCAATGTGTGGATGATCAAAAAGTCTGAAAGCAATTTTTTTTTTTTTTGCAAATTCTATTCTATGTCTATCCAATATGCAGTTAAACATAAATAAGGAAAATTATTTGGACTCATTCAAATATCACAAGTTAATGATATTTTACATAATAAACTATAAAACATTGCAATTAAAATTTCTTTATCTTTTTTAAAAGTTTTATAAATTATATTTTTTTAGTATTCCTAAAATGACCTTAAAATTATGGGTTTAAATAATTTTGTACATAACTTTCATATTTTTTATTTTTAGAAAAATTAAATGATTGTTCATCTTGTACTATAAATTTTGTTAAATCATATTTTATTTTTTCTGCATTATATTTCAAATTAACTACTCTACTTAAACCAATGTGTAATTTAGATTGTCTTAAATCTGTATTTTCATCTTTATTATGGGCAGCTATACGTTTTGTTAAATGCCTAGCAATATGACCTACACTTCCACCTCTAGGACAAGTATGTCTTGAACTACAATAACATTTATTTTCATTTATGGGATCTAAGGATATATGTTGTCACACCCATGAGCTTTGCTTCCTACGTTTTTTAGTGTCTGTTGATTGTGTTTGTGAGATTGTTGTGGTTTGGGAATGATCTAACTCATGAGTAGGATTATATTCAGGGTGAGGGACATAATCATGACTTCCTACATTAAAAAGATAATCCATTTTAAGACAGACAAAATTGATAATAAAAAAAATCCATCACTCAAAAAACCTAAAACCCAAAAATAGAGGGATTAGAAGTGAAGAAATTTGAGGAGTTAGAAGTGAAGAAATCTTTTTTGCTGGTAGGCCAGAGACGTGGACACAGAGGCTGGACCACTGAAGAGTGGAGGCAAAGATCGGAGTGAAACAGTATTGTTGACTTGTTGATGAAAACCGGAGTCCAAAGCTAACTTGTATTCCACACATATGATGAGAGTAGAGACTTGAGAATTGAGAGTAGTAGAGAGTTGGATAATTGAGAGGAGTGGAGAGTGAGTAAGTTGTGAAAAAAAATGGAGGTGTAGGGAGGTATTTATAGAAGAAAATTAAGGAAGAAAAAGGAAAGAAAAAAAACCAGTGTTCCAATTTTTAGGTCCATGTGGCTATTTTTAGTTTTAGTTTTTCCTGACCGATAGCCGAGCTTATTCCGCTAGGCCGACCGGGCCTTGCCCATGGGCCCAACATGGCTTGTAGCCCATTCTGGGTTGGGCCAGGCCGGCCTAATTGGCCAGGTCAGGCCAAAACATGGGCCTGATCGGACGGCCCAGTACTAGTCGGACCTAGTTTACATGTCTAGATATGTACCATGTTGAAATACCGACTTCCAATCCAAATCAATTAATTATAAGTAAAGAGGCCCATCTCATGAAGATTTGTTGGTAGTAACTCTCTTCTCCTAAAAAGGGTGGGACAAGCTTTTGTTGGCAAAACATTGAAGGGTGGAGTCATTTGAGAATGTATTAGTTTGTAGGGTGGTATCACCATTTCTGTGTTGCTTCATTGTGTGCTCCACGACCTACTCATCAATTAGGAAAAAGTTTTGTATACATAAATGTTGGGTTAAAATCTAATAAAATATGAATTAATATAAAATCAATTAAAGTATTATAGACTATTTTGTGATTAGGCTTATTGAAAGTGATCTATTTAGTTTTAGATTGAGTTTATTGACATATTAAATGGTGTGAGTTGATTATGTAAGGATCATTTGGCATATTTCTATTTGTTAATGGATTGATTAAAAATATGTAAAAATATATATTCTATAAATAGGAATTTTGATCCCTAAAATCCTATACTTTTACCTCTTCTCTCTCTCATCTCCATCTTGTGAAAAACAAAGGACAAAGGAGGTATGCAATGATTTGGAAGTTGGCTCCCATGTACATGATCAAGAGGAATTCTTCAGTTTTCACATGAACTCAAGTACGCTTCTTCGTATATTATATTTTGTGATGAACATGCCATGATTTGATCTTGGAAATAGAATTTTAGTATATAAAATTTGTATGTTATTTGAGTCTTATTTTTTATCAACTGGTATTAGAGCAATCATGTCATTTCATCATGAAATCTTGTACTTTTTTGATCCCAAACATGTTGGAATCATTGGATTCATATCGTTCCATACATAAACAACCTAGAAATCATAATTTCATATACTAAAATCGTTTAAATAAAATCCAAAATTCGAGATCTTCCCCTCGATCCCCCTCCTAGTCGATCTCCTAAGATGAGTATTGTCGGTATCGTCTTTGAAACCTTCGCCATCTCCTACCTGCCAAGATCTAATGGAATGATGCAAGCTTCGATTGTCGAAGGTAGGGAAGAAGAAGAAGAATAATAATAAGATGATGCATAAATTGAAAAAACAGTAACGCATGCATGTTAACTATTTACACGTGAAAAATCACGTGTGAACAGTATGTGTATTTGATGGATTTAAATGAGAAATGGACATTTTGCTTAGTTAATATTTGCATTGTTAAATATTATGCTATTTTACAATGTTAACTTTTACATGATTCAGTTCTCACATGAAAGATTTTGCATGCATTTAGAGTTATGTTTTTTTTTTTGAAAAATGGTAATTTACTATTAACCGTTCCCTTGACTATGAAAACCACCACCAAGAGATAAAAAGATGTCCAGAATTACAAACCAACATCGGACACTAAGTTCCCATCAAAAAGAAACATGTGCACTGTAACTAAAGTTCTAACAAAATAACAGTATTGTTATCCACCACAAAAGGATGAGTTTAGAGTGCATTTAGAGTTATGTTAATTATTATATCTTGGCTTTATTTTGTATTTGTTTAAGCATGTATTAAATATTAGTTCATGATCTATAGTATCAAATAAATTAATTATTGGTAACTAAATATAAATTATCTTCTATTCTAAGAATAGGTTAATCAAACCAACACCCTACCAAAGTAGGCTCTTCTGCCTACATTGGTTTATTTGGCATAGAAAATGCTTGTATGTTTCACATTCATGTGAATTGTAATCGACCCAAAGAAAGCTTACTATTTGACCAATATCAAGTATATCTATGGTAATAAATACGTGATAATTATATGTTTGTTTAATATGGGTAACTAGTCGACTCAAAGGAAGGCCTATTACATGATAGAATTAATTGTTAATATTTGATTACTACATTGAAAAGTATCACTTGCAAATTAACATTTCTGTTAAAAAGCTAAATGTCGATGTTGTGCTAGGTATCTTGAGATGGGCTCCATTATAAATTGAATTTAGTTGTTTATTTTTTTATTACTACAGATTAATATAGTTGTCATTGGACTAGCTATTCATTTGGTTTTCAATTATTTATTAATTAATTCAGCTAATGCATCTGCTTCCATAACTGTCAACATAAATTCAATCCCCATGCTTAATAGTACAAATTCCAAGTACTAAAAAGAGAACGGTATGATTGTTCTTGGGTGTATGGATCTAGATTTGGCCTTACGAATGGAACTGTGGATAGATTTTGTGGGGGGTTTTGTAGAATCGTCGAGGTGTCCACTCACTTCATCAATTCTTGTGATTGCCACTTGCCGATTCGCTTTCGTCGATTGACAAGATACCTTACGAGAGTGTGGAGGTTGTGATGATGTGTGTTCTCGGTTCACTGAATCGGCGACAGAGTGTCGTCCAACAGCTTCCTCGTGCTTATATAATATTTCTTTCCTTCAAAACAAACATGATAAATAGATACCGATTAGACTAAGTGTAGTAAATAGAATTAAAAAAAAGAAATAAACAACATGAGTAACTAGATTAATACTAATCAAGGGGTTGTCTCTACATGCATATGCCATGGACTATATTATTAACATGCAATGAATTTATGTTGATGAAAATGCAATAAGGGAAAAAAATACTCCCTTTCACCCTCATATGCTTTGAAGTGGATGAAGGAGGTGGCTGCCGGTTTACGGAGCTCTAAAGAGCACTATGGCTTGAATAAGAGACTAGATCTCTAGTGGATATAAATTTCTAGGGATTTGAACATAGAGGAGGGACTATAGCTCTCTCTCTCTCTCTCTCATATTTCTCTCCTAATGTTTGCAAAATGGCTCCTTAGAAATTTTGAAGTGCCTCCCTTTGGGTTGAAGACCTAGGGGGTCTATTTATAGAGTTTAAGAGCTGGAGATCTTGACACCTATAACACAGGAGCCAGAATCTCTGAGTTGCCGCCAATATAAGCGAGTAGTCAAAAGATTTCGAATTCAACGCATGCGGTGAATTAGCAGTTGAATGGCAAGAAATCTGCCACGTCAGCTAATTACTGATTCATATGGCAACGAGCTACCAAAAAGGCATAATTTTGAAAATTAAGATCTCAGAATATCCATTACGAATCTATTATCAACTATTGACCAAATCAATTCTGAAAAATCATACTCGTAATTAAAAGATATTTGATATTAATTTCCAAATTCAAAATCCACTTAAAATGTTAAGTACATTGGATTTGAAGAACAAATCTTTAATAATTACGAGAAAACTCAATTAAAATCAATAATGTATTTGATTTAAAATAGATTGGCAATTATTTAAATATTTTAGATTTTATCTTTATTTCTTAGCATTATCATGAATTAAATATAAGCTATAACATTAAAATGTGATAATTTATCATAAAATCTCATTTTTGGTAAAAATAAAGATAAGTAGCCTTAATTATAATTCATCCAAATTTCAATAATTTTCTGGAATTATTTAGCATTTATAATGATTTATATGATATGCATAGATATTTAAAAGTTAGAAAATTACTGAAATTATAATAATTGTGGGAAAAATCATAATAATATTTATAAATATCCCAAATATTATATTAAAGCCCAAGATGACAAAATATGTAGAGAAAGAGGCCTAGGATTCTCGTCGCCTGTTCATGTGGCGATTGTCAACGTGGCAACTAGACTTGTCGCCTCTCAATGTGGTAACTAGTCTTATCACCTTTCAAGGTGGCAACTTCCTAGTCTTTTACAATTTACCTCTCCTGTCTTTTATCTTATTCCACAGAGATACAATAAAACTCAGAAAAATACAGAAATTCCATGGGAAAATTTAGAAGAAGCTTAGAACTCCTGAGCCATATGATTTAGGACGTCTCAAGAGTCCCTATCCCAGGTGAAATCTCGGAAATGCGAAAATAGGATATCTACAGGAACAACTCCCTTTTTTTGAGTCTTACAGTTCGAATGAGGACAAGAAAACTTATGAAAAGTAGGAACATTTCAAATGATTAAGTCTGATAATCATGAAACGTGTTATTTCATATACTTTTAGGGGTATAATGTCTGAAGAGATAATGTAACGCCCCGATCCTGGGCACGCTACCGAATCACAGTATCGCAAGCATAATTACACAAAATTACAGAACAAATAGAACTGTAACTAAGGCTCACCTTCAGGATCACAATGTGCGGCTAGAAGCTCCAACTCCTGCACCGGAACTCGGCTGCACACGGTCTGCACCAGAAAACCAAATAGCACGCGTGAGTGACATCTAAGTCACCCAGTACGCACCCCAAAACACACAACCACAAACAAAACTCGGCAAAACCAAAAGAAACTC
>JAMKQA010080301.1:0-12047 GCA_024699735.1 Posidonia australis
GGGATAAATTCTAATTTAATATCATTTTTAAGAGCATGATCTCTTAAGAAATGATGTCTTACTTCTATGTGTTTAGTTCTAGAGTGGTGAACTGAATTTTTGGATAGATTAATTGCACTTGTATTATCACAAAAAAATGGAGTTCTAGATAATGTTATACCATAGTCATTTAGAGTTTGTTTTATCGATAAAATTTGGGTACAACAACAACCAACTGCAATGTATTCAGCCTCCGTTGTTGAAAGTGCAACACTACTTGTTTTTTACTAAACCATGAAACTAAGGAGTGTCTTATAAATTGCAAATGCCACTAGTGCTTTTTTCTATCTGTTCTACATCCAGCATAATCAACATCACTATATCCTAGTAGTTCTAAGATAGAGTTTCTAGGATAATATAATCCATAATCAATTGATCCTTGTTGATATCTTAGAATCCTTTTAACAACCTTCAGGTGTGATTCCATAGGTGAAGCTTGAAATTTTTCACACAAGCATACATTAAACATTATGTCTAGTCGACTAGTTGTTAAGTATAAAAGAGATCCAATCATTCTTCTATATAGTTTTTGATCTACTTTTTGAGCATTCTCACCCTTTTCCAACTTAGTGGAGGTGCTTATAGGTGTCATAACTATTTTTCTACGATCCATACCAAATTTCTTTAATGATTCCTTAGTGTATTTTTCTTAATTTATAAATATTCCTTCTTTATTTTGTTTTATCTTTAAACATAGAAAGAAAGTCAATTCTCCCATCATACTCATTTCAAATTCATTTTGCATAATCATTGAAAAATCTTTGCATAGATTTTCATTTATCAATCCAAAAATGATATCATCAACATATACTTGGATCATTAAAATGTCATTATCTAACTTCTTTATGTACAAGGTAGAGTCAATAGCACTAATCGAAAAATCATGATCAAGTAAGAATTTCCATAATCTTTCATATGAAGCTCTAGGTGCTTGCTTTAGTCTATATAGTGCTTTGTTTAATTTGTAAACTCATTAGGATAAAATTCATCTTCAAAACCAAGGAGTTGTTTGACATATACTTCTTCTTCAATAATTCCATTCAGAAATGTACTTTTCACATCCAATTGAAAGAGTTTAAACCCTAGATGATTAGCATATGCTAATAACATTCTAATTGACTTTAATCTAGCTACAGGAGCATAGGTTTCATCAAAATTGATGCTTTTCTCCTGATTATAACCTTGAGCTACTAGCCTAGCCTTATTTCTAACTACAATCCCAGATTCATCTAGTTTGTTTCTAAAAATCCATTTTGTTCCAATGATTGATTGTTTTTCAGGTTTTGGAACCAAATTCCATACATTATTTCTTTCAAATTGATTTAGTTCTTCATGTATTGTATTTATCCAGTATTCATCATCACAAGCTTCAGTTACATTTTTAGGCTCTGTAGATGAAACAAAGGCATAAGTACCACATTCGTTTTCAAGTTTAGATCTAGTCATAATCTCCTTGGAGACCTCACCAATGACAAGTTCTTTAGGGTGACTAGGCATATATTGCTATGATTTAGGATTTTGCTTTAGGTTCCTCTATAGTTTGATTTGTTTGATCATTATTTGTGTTATTAAAATTAAATTTGGGTTCTTCTTCTACATTAATTATTTTAATTGGATTTTCATCAAAATCTACATGCATGGATTCTTCTATAGTTAATGTTCTTTTATTATAAATTCTATATGCCTTGCTTCTTGTAGAGTATCCTACAAGAATACCTTCATCAGATTTAGAGTCAAATTTATCCAAATTATATTTAGTATTAAGAATAAAACATTTGCAACCAAAAACCTTGAAATAAGAAATTCTTGGAACTTTTTCAAACCACAACTCAAAGGGAGTTTTGTTTAAAATAGGTCTAAGAGAGATGCGATTTAAAATGTAACAAGTGGTGTTTACCACTTCGGCGTAAAAGTACTTTGTTAAATTATTTTCACAAAGTATGGTTCTTGTCATTTCTTGTAAAGTTCTATTTTTCCTTTCAACTACTACATTTTGTGAAGGAGCTCTAGGAAACGACATATCATGTATAAAACCATTTTTTTCACAAAATATTTCAAAATTTTCATTTTCAAATTCCCCTCCATAATCACTTCTAATTCTAATTATTTTCAATTCTTTTTCATTTTGTATTTTCTTGCAAAACTTTTGAAATTCAAAAAATGCATCATTTTTGTTTGCTAAAAATAAAACCCAAGTGAATCTCGAAAAATCATCTATTAATACAAATGCATATCTTTTTCCACCAAAACTTGTCCTACCAGAGCCAAATAAATCTATGTGGATGAGTTCAAGTGGTTTAGTAGTAGAAATACAATTTTTGGCCTTAAATGACGTTTTAGATTGTTTTCCAAAATAACAAGCATCACATAGTTTGTCTTTTTGAAAATCTAATTTTGGTAGACCAACAACACTTTCATTTTTAGAAAGTTTTGATACTTGACTCATGCTAGCATGGCCAAGCCGTCTATGCTAAAGCCTTTTATCATCATTTGTAGATGCAAGGCATAACTTCGATTCATAGGATACATTTATTTTATATACATTACTTTTCCTAAATCCGACAAATAATACTTTGCTAGTAGTAGAATCAATTATGAGACATTCTTTTTTGTCAAAGATAACTTTATATCCTTTATCACATAATTGACTAATACTTAGAAGATTATGTTTTAATCCATCTACAAACAAGACATTTTCAATAGAAGGGTTATCAGAATTACCGACATGGCCGATTCCAACAATTTTCCCTTTTGCATTGTCTCCAAATGTTACTGATCCATCTTCCTTGGCAGTATATGAGCATAGTAGATCAATTTCTCTGGTCATATGCCTTGAGCATCCACTATCAAGGATCCATTTGGATTTCATCCTGCATTACAAGAAGGAAGAGATGACTTGGGTACCCACATCATTTTTGGTCCAGGTTTATTATTTTTTTGAACCGAATAATTCCCATTTGGGGTCCTCCTTAGTTGTTTCTTCACCACAAAAACATACTTTCATTTGAAATTGCTCTTACAAAACCATTTTCATATGGAATTTCTTGAAACTTAGAAAAGTCAATTCCATGTTTATTTAAGAATGGTTTTTGGCAAGCGTGAATTTTATCTAAGTTCTCCTTTCCCATGGTGAATTTTATAACCATTGTTAGTAAATCATTGCTCTTATCTTTTAATGATATGATGTCATTTTCTAGCTTCTTAACTTTATATTTCATGTGGTCAATTTTCATATTCAGTTAAATGTTTTTATTTTCTAGTTTTTGATTCTTATCACGAAGTATCTTTCTTTCGTTTATTAATGATTCATTTTGACTTATGAGTAAAGTGATAGTCTGATTTGATTCTGCGTATTTGGATTTTCAAAGTCTTGTATTTTTTGTATTGTTTATTGAATCCTTCAATTAGTTCATCCATAGAACAATCTTCATTAGCTTGGGATAAGTTATATGCTTCCTTTAGAGCCATGAAGCACATGTTTGCTCTATCCCCATCCAAAGAGGAGTCTTCGTTTGAGGATGAAGAACCTTCTTTTTATCCATTTTAAATGTTCTAGTTTTAAGTAAGGGACAATCCTATTTAATATGACTAGGTTTATTACATTTGAAGCAAAGGGGTGTTTCGGAAGTGTTTCTTTTCTTTTGAAAATTTCCTATTTTTTTAAACTTTTTAAATTTTGTAGTTAGCATAGCCATATCTTCATCTTCTTCACTATCAGATTCTTCTTATTAAGTGATTTAAGGCTATTAATTTTTTGTTAAGTGAATTTTCATTTTCTTTTTCTTTCATTTGAACTTCATAAGATGTGAGGTTACTAATTAGATCCTCAAGGGAGTAGTTAGAGAGATCCTTAGCCTCCTCAATGGCGGTGGTTTTCTTTTCCCAATCAGAAGTAAGAGACCTAAGGATTTTCCTTACAAGCTCACTTTGAGAGAATTCCTTACCTAGATATCGTAGGGTATTGGTTATTTCATTGAATCTAGTGAATATTTCTCCAATGATTTCATTTTGTTTCAATTTGAACAATTCATATTTGTGTACTAACATGTATATTTTAGTTTCTTTTACTTGATTGGTTCCTTCAGGGGTAACTTGTAAGACATGCCATGCTTCATGAGAGGATTTACAATTTTAAATTCTATTGAATTGTTCTTGATTTATTGCATAAAACAAAATATTCAGTCCTTTTGTATCTAGTTGAGCTAAGTTTTTTTTCTTCATTGCTCCATTCTCTATAAGATTTGGAACTCAAAGTGAATTCATTTACAAAATTAATAGATTTCTGATAGATTATCATTCTACACTTCCAATAGCTATAATTTACTCTATCAGAAAAGGGAGGTCTATTTATACTTTGACCTTCTACAATGTTATGGGATGAAGATGATGCCATCTAGTAGATGATTAGTCTATATCTAGATAACCTGCTCTGATACCAATTGTAGGATATTTAGGCTTTGAGGGGGTGAATAAAGAATTTTTAAGTTGTAGTCCAATTTTAATTTTCTTCAGGAAAATTATTATAAGACGAAAATGCAATCACACATGAAGATAAACAACAATAGAAAGTGCTCAACGATTTATAGTGGTTCAGCAAACCCCAGCCTAGTCCACTCCTCAAGTTTCCCACTTGAGATTTCCCCTTTTAATTAATATCAAAAGTTTACAAGTAACAATTACCTTACTTGTGCCACAACCGGTGATCTCTTCTCTTACCCGGAGAAGAACTCAACTTAACTTGATTACAACAGTAGCTCTTACAATACTCTTATGATCTCCCAACACTTGCCAAACTTGATGCAATGAGAAAGGAAGCTTAAGATGGCTAGGGAGGATGCAAAGGATGGGATTTTAGCTCAAGGCTTGCAACACTAGTAGTATGATAGTTGTGAATGCTTTTATGTGTTGTCTAAGTTGTCATTAGAACAAGGTTTATAGTGTTAAGCTTAGCTCTAATTGTATCTAACGACTAGAAAATCTTTTGCCAACTGATAGAAGATTCGATACGTCGAAATTCTTCAATCGACCGAAATCTACAACAGTCGAGCAATTTGGTATGCCGGATAAATTCGGTTGACCAAAAACTATTTTAGCACCGCCCATTTAGATACAGTTAGCCATTAACTTTAATTTTATATTTATTTATATTTTTGGTTTGCCTAAGTAATTCGGTATGCCATTTTAGGACTCAGCTCAATATTTTTTCCTTCAATGTTTTTAAGGGTATTCTATCGAGTATTCCTATTTTTCTAGGATGATGACTTATGATGGGAGATTATTACATTCCTAGAAATTACATCAAGAAAAGATAAAGAATTACATCAATTCATGTAATACAGTGAAAATGACAATTTTACCCCTTGAGTCCTTCTTTCGCCTTTCTTCATATCTTCTAGTTCTTTTCTCTAGAGTATGCCTTGTGTGCCTTGTATGACTTGTCTTGTATGCCTTGTCTTGTTTCTTCATGTCTGTCCTTGTGAGCTTTCTTACGCGATTGAAAATATTTTAAAGTCCATATAGTTATCATTAAAATAAAGAGATAGTATCATTTGTCCAATAGTGTTGAGGCTACACTGGCCCGTCGGACTACTTGCTTAGCCCACGGATGTTGAGGTGGTTGACGTGCCGGGGTTGTTGGAGTAGCAAGCTTCTGATGACATGGCCTTCTTTAGTTGGTGGCTCTCCTTCTCAGAATGTTACAAGCTCTTAGGAAGAGATTACAGACTCTATGCAACACTACCATAACCCTATTACTAGTTTTCTAGAAAAAAAGAGAAAATTACAACTTTAATGTAAATGAAATACGAAAAAAAAAGTTTGCAACTCTATGCATAAAATAACTAATGACCCAAGATTGATCCAGAGATCCCTGTAACCTGTAATGCAACCAAAAGCAAACCACCCTACAAACAAGGCAACCAGAGCGTTGTCTACCTGACGTCGTCGTATAAAATGGCATCAGGACTCGTCGCCGACAAGAGTGGCGATGGACAGTGGCGTCGATCAAATAGGCGGCTCAAATGCTTGTCTGTTCCAACAGCCAAAATCTGTCTTGGACAGATCCCCCAAACAATATTATCTAAGCAAACAGGTTTCAAATTAGAATGCGAATTTTACTTGTTGAAATAATTAATTAATGGATTAATTGATTAGTTCATAATGCATACATATTTTATTCTCATATTTATCTGTTTTGTACATAAATAATGCTACATGAGGTGTTTTATGCAAATTTTGCAGGAATCTAGAGAAAAACAAGGGAAAAAGATTAATTACGTTAGAAAAGAGGATATTTGCATGGAAAATTTTAGAGACACACCAGGAGATCAAAATTACATTTTCAACTTGTCAAAATATTGGGATAAACATGAGCGAATGAAGCTATCAAAATCAACGGTGATCTAGGCGCCTAGAAGGCATCCAAATGACAATCCAGTGCCTCCCAGGTGCCCAATAAGGAGGCTTGAACCAGTCTCTTATGTTGTGATCTTTTGTTGGAAATATCTTGTATTCAAATGTGAAAATCAAATTTTATTTTCAAACATGTGCAAGTCCTTGTAATCTATAAATAGATCCCTTGTGGAGATCTATGTAGCTCCAATCTAGGTTTTAGAGTTTGTTTCTTTTCTATATTTTGGGAGAAGAGGAAGATCATCTGTAATCTCAGGTTCCCTTAATAAAAGTACATTTTATTTAATTATGTCTTCTATTTCTTCTCTCCCTTCTTTTATTTTATTGTTTTGCGTAATCATGTGTGGCTAATCTTCTAGATCTAGGATAGAGATGAAGTTTATTTAGATTGAGATGTATGATCATGTTTTCTTCTCTTTCTCTTTGTGCTTCATGCAATAAGTATGTGGGTTGGATATATATTACATAAATCACTCATAGAATCAATAAACTTTGATAGGCTAATATTGATATTATCTTTTTAGTCTATGCTTGGGGAAGATTTAATTGGGAGTTGTGTATATAATCTCGATTTCATCATATATCATCTGATCTAACTTGGATTGTATATTTTTACTCTTAATCTTGATATTCTATGATGCATATTTTAGCATATAGTTTATTGTTGTGTGGATAAAAATCATTAAATCAAGTCATTTAGATCAAAAAAGAGGAAGGGAATAAATATGATAATGCATTCTCAATTCTAAATAAATGGATTTGAGACCCTAGTTTTACTTAATCGGTTGCTTCTTGTTCTTTTAGATTCAGTCTTTAATTATCAGCTCTCTCATTTTTGATCTCAATAATTGACAATAAATCTATGTTCTTGAGCGCTTTTCTCTGTGGGATCAACTTGTATTTGTCAACATAATACATTGGACGTCGCGTACTTACGGTAATTAAAACGAACACATCATTAATTAATTCTGCATTCACTTGACTTGTTGGGGTATCTATAGCAAAAGGGTTAAGGCTTCTTCTTTTTTATTCTAGGGTTACACTTAATGGGCTACTTAACTTGTAGGGTGCCACTCTTGGACCTCTAGTAGGCCTTATAAAGAGGGCCTAGGTTATGAGTTTGTCTCTCTATAGCGGGGCCCACAACCTAGGATTTTGTCCTTAGGGTCGTTTCCTAGCAAACCACAACAACAGTAAATAAACACAAAACAATAAAGTTTGATGTATCTACTAAGGTTTATTATCGACTCAGGGAGAAGAGAGGAATCAAAAATGACACCTTAGAACACCTTAAGTTATCGATCTAGCAGTAGCAACCAAACAAGGCATGGGAGAGTGACTTGTGTTGGCCCGGTTCACCAAATTTGATTGTTCTTAACTAGAATGAAATTTTTCTTAATAAACTTCTAACTTTATTGTAAAACAAATAGTTTCCACCCTATTGGTGGACGAAAAACAAAACCTAAAATCTGTTAGAAAACAAAAAAACAAGTGGACTGGATAATATTTAATTTTATTCATTGATATTGCTACTACAAGCCAGAAAAGACAACACAAATAGTAAAAAAAACGAAGGCTTGCAAGTAAAACGGACTACAGTCTCAGTCGCCTGTTTAAGCAATGCTAATATATGTCTCCTTATCAAGCAGCGACGAGATAAGGTGCCATAGATATAGGCGGCTAAGACTATAGTGAAGCTATTTACTAAGAAAATCCTGGATAAGAGGCTTGGTTGTCGTGAAAACCTAAACGCACAACTTCCAGACCTAAAACTACACCTAATGTCTAGAAATAAACGAAAGGAAAGGGAAGAACAACTTACAAAGCACGGGGGTTGGCTCAAATCGATCCCATCATGATCGCCAATTTTCCGTGGATGGGGAAATGGGGGGTTGATATAGAATCATCGTGGTGTCCACTCACTTCGTCAATTCTTGTGATCGCCACTTCTCCGTCGCTGAAGTTGGCTGACAAGACGCCTATGAGAGATGCAGCGGTTGTGGTTGTGTGGGTTCTCGGTTCACTAGGTTAATGACAAGATGTTGTCTAGTGGCGTCCTCATGCTCATATAATATCCTTCCCTTCAAAACAAACAAGGAAAACAGAGAAAATCCAGGTTAGACTAGGTATACTAAACAATTAACAAAAGATGACAAAAGAATAACATAAACATGCAACAAAATACTAACCGGGGCGGTTGTCCCCACATGAATATGCCATGAGCTATATTATGAATGCAAGGATTATATGAATAAAAAAAATGAGTAATTGAAAGAAATACTCCCTTCACCCTCGTGCGCTTTGGATTGGATGAGGAAGTGGAAGCCGGTTTACGGAGCTCTAGAGGCATGCTTTGGCTAGGATAGAAGATGATCTTTGGAATCTAAGACTTGACAAGAGGAATAGGCATGGAGGAGGGGCAGGAACTCTCTATCTCCCCCTCAGGATCTCTCTCTCTCTCTCAAGCTCTCTAGGGTTTCTAATGGCTCCTTAGAAATTTTGAAGTACCTTCCCTTGGGTTGAAGACCTAATGGGTCTATTTATAGAGTTTGGGGGCTGAAGATCTTGTCAAAGACAGGATATAGATTAAGGACCAGGATTAAACTCACAAAATATGATTAAAGAAATCCTTTATGGATCTCGTCGCCCATAGTATAGGCGATAGAATCTCAGAGTCGACGCCAGTATAGGTGACGAGTCAAAAGATTCCGAATTCAGCTCACACGATGAATCAACAATTGAATGACAAGAAATCTACCACGTCAGCTAGTCGCCGGTCCATGTGGCAATGAGCTACCAAAAAGACATAATTTTGGAAATTAAGACATCAAAATATCCATTACGAATCTATTATCAAATATTGACAAAATCAATTCTGAAAAATCATACTCGTAATTGAAAGATATTTTAGATTAATTTCTAAATTCAAAATCCACTTAAAATGTTAAGTAAATTGGATTTGAAAATCAAATCTTTAATAATTACGAGAAAACTTAATTAAAATCAAAGATGTATTTGATTTAAAATAGATTGGCAAGCAATTAGATATTTTGGATTTTATCTTTATTTTTAGCATTATCATGAATTAAATATAACCTATAACATTAAAATGTGATAACTTATCATAGAATCTCATTTTTCGTAAAAATAAAGATAAGTGATCTTAATTATCAAGTCATCCAAATTTTAACAATTTTCTGGAATTATTTATCATTTATAATGATTTATATGATAAGCACATATTATTTAAATATTGAAAAATTATAGAAATTATAATAATTATGGGAAAAATCATGATAATATTTATAAATATTCCAAATATTATATTAAAGCCCAGGATGACAAAATATGTGGAGAAAATGGTCCAGGATTTTCGTCACCTATCCATGTGGAGACGAGACTTGTTACCTCTCAACGTGGCAACTATACTTGTCACCTCTTAATGTGGCAACTAGTCATGTCGCCTCTCAATGTGGTAACTAGTCTTGTCTTTTTGCATTTACCTCTTGTCTTTTATTTTAATCCACAGAGATGCATTAAAAATCAAAAAAAAACACAAAAATTCCATGGGAAAATAAGGAAGAAGGTTAGAGCTCCTTAGCCATGTGATCTAGGGTAACTCAAGGATTTCTATCCCAAGTGAACTCTGGGAAATGAGAAAATGGGATATCTACAGAAACGACCTCCACCAACACACCACTGTGCTCACACTATCACGCCCCTCATTTTCCACAATAATTTAAAACAAATTAAATTACAGGAAAATTAAAGCCAAACAGTAAATATCTAACTACTAGGAACCTGTGTGTGCAGCTAGGAGACTCCAGACTATATGCACTACGCTAAACCTTTGCGTGCCTGCACCTGCAAACCAAAAACACGAGGAAAAACATATGAGTGACAAAATTCACCCAATACGTATCCTAAGAAAAGCCACGGAAAATAAAGCTATAATTAATTTTCCTTTTAAATTCATTTTGCAAACTATTTTCTCAAAACCTCACAAAACAGGCCCACACCAACCAAAACCACAATCGAGGTTCTACTAGCCTAAAGTTGCAAGCAAGGGCCCTCAATGGCCAAAACCACACACAGTGAGTCGGGAAGCCCAACGCCAGGCAACCTAACTCTAGTTACACGCAGTCTGTTGAGGAGCGACCAAAGCGTTCTGCACTGTCACGGTGACGGCCACCATGGGTAGGAGCGTTCACTGTCCAGCGATTCTCCCTCTCTGGAGAACCCTCAAAAGCCAACCCCTCCTTGGGAAGGTTGTCTTGTCTCTCAAGACGCTACCAGCAATGGGGAACGTGTCCAACGTGCACTGGCCACCACAGGGTATGCCTCCTCATGGCGTCCTCCACACACGGTGCTTAGGAGGGAGTGTCATACCTCCACACCCGACGACATCCGAGCCTCAGTGCTCACAGCGACAGCAGGAGTATCATACCTCCCCGTCATGCCACGAGACACCTCAACCCACGGAACATAACCTTAGCCTTGAGACGACAGTCAAGGAGTCTCATACCTCCAGGACCCGACGCCCCTCAACATGAGATACCTCAGCCCCTGACCTCAACCACGAAGTCGTGCCAAACCACCTGAGAATGTTGTCACATTCCCTGGTCCCGATGACAAGGTCCCACACTATCTCGACCCGCACACAGAAAACTAAGAAAACATTTTCCAAAACAGGCCAACTATTTCTTTGAAATCCATTTCCAAATCCATTTTCATTTCTTTGAAAATTCTTCCAAAATCTCGGCAAAATGGCACATCAGGGGTCCCAAGAGACCACCACTGATGGCCCACAATCCCTTTCAATGGGACAAAACATAGCAATCCAAAATGCCCTTGGAAAACACATTTTATAAACTTATTTGGGCCCAAAATCGGCATGCCGAAAAACAGGTCCAGTATGCCGAAAATCCCTGGTTTGGTAGACCGATCTGGATTGGTTGACCGAATCAGGTCAGCGGTCAACACTCAGGCCAAATTTGGTATATCGAAAACTGGTTTGGTCAACCAAAATCTCCTGATTAGTGCGAGCGTCCAAAATTGGACGACCGAATTCTGACCAGAGGACCTAATCTGATAGAAAAATGGCCCAAACCCTATACTCTCAAATCGCCCCAACTGGGACCTCCGATCGGACACACTAAACAAGCACCAAAAATCTTGCATAAAATATAAGATGTACATCCTCGAGTTTACTCCAAATCCCAACAAACAAAACTATAATCTATTTACCATGCATCAAGAAATAAAATCACAAAGGTAGAAGGGTCAAAGCGACCCAAAACACACCAATCGCCATAAATACCCATAAACTCTTATAAAATCACAATAAATTCTAGGAATGTAAATTTACCTAGATTTCATGCAATCCTATCAATTTTTACCATTTTCATGCTCTCTATTACATGAGGTGGAAGTGCATACTTGAAAACGGCCTCCAGCAATCTCTGACCGACTCCGGCAAACTCCGGCCCAACCACGGCCTCGAGAGCACTCCACGCAAGCTCCACACACCACCCCGAGCCGCCACAACCCTCCACTGCGCTCCCTCTCTCTCTCTCTCTCTCTCTCTCTCTCTCTCT
>JAMKQA010080389.1:0-11693 GCA_024699735.1 Posidonia australis
CTAACCCCTTCCCCATGCGTAACCAGAATCCTTACCCTTTCTCTGGCCCGCATTCATCTTGCATTATCCATTAGGCACGGATCACACATGCATTCTGCATTTTGTTTTGTTTCGTGATTTTCTTGTGTTTGTTTTGGTTTTCCTCGTCTTTCTATTAAAAGACTAGGTGGCGACTTCTTTCATTATCCTTTTTGTCTTCCCTTTGGTGTTTCCGAGTCTTGTCTCTTCCTCCGGATTCACCATTTTCGCCGTGACTGTATCGGATCTCCCCGTGTGTTTCCGCACACCGGAGTAGGTTTGGTGAACCATGCCTAGGGGTTCCACCAGCATGGTCACAGAGGTCCACAGGTCGAGGTGTTGGCTGGGTTTGGAAGTATAACACTCTGTTTGTCCCAAGTGCCAAAACTCATGGTACTATTTGGACTTAGTGGTATCGTGGCAACGGCGCCCAAGATGTATGAAACCTCTGTGTAGCTGGACATCATACCTTGTATGGGCTGGGTGTCGAGACTTGTGAGTGCTAGTTGAGCTTTGGGGTGAGGAACCTCTAGTGGTTTGGAGCACTGATCTAGGATGTCAAGAGGATGTATCCTGTGGTGTTATCCTAAGAGAGGACAACTTGCCCAAGGAGGGTAAGCAGCTTTTTTGAGGAGGGTTAACCTTGCAAGGATCCTGTCGAGGTGGTAGGTGTAACGACCCCCAAGTCGCTACCACTCATCTTAGATACACAATTTCATTTTTTTCTTTTTATCTTTTATTAGAATTAAGATTACACTAATTATTCAATTAAATCTAAGTACACTCAGCAGGAATAATTCTAATAAACAATAGAAATAAAACTAAACTACAAACTCACCAGAATCCTTGATGTGTGGCAGCGTGGCTCCTCCTATATATACTAGCAAAGCCAACTCCTATCCTGCACCTGCTAAGAACACTATAACCAAAGCACATGTGAGTGACCACTCAAATGATCACCCAACACACACCACAACTAACCACTCGGCACACCATGTCGAGAAAACATGCGTAACTATGCCCCTCACAACAAGCACAAGCATCTCACCTAGATGTCACAATACCAAGTCCAGGCAATCCACTATTGCCAGCAAGCAGCAAAATCTCAAAAACCATGCCACTAAAACCATTCTCTTCTTTTCCTTTTCAAAACCATTGGCATACTCTTGCAAAATCTTTTATGTACACTCGAGATGGCCATTCTTGTCAAATCAAGTCTAAAAGCCACACCAAAGCACACAACCTGATCCCACAATTAACGGTGCCTGAACGCTCTCTATAGCATTCAGAACACCCATAATAACCACAAAGCACAACTATAAAGCCTCTACTCTGCACAACATGGCCTCCTTTGGAACCAAGTACAATACCAAAGCCACGAAGCCACTGCTCCAAAACACAACACCACACTAGCTGTGACCATGTCGGTGGAACCCTGCACGACTCTCCAAGGTGTGTGGAAACACACGAGGAGTTCCGATACGGTCACGACGAAGATGCTGAATTCGGAGAAGGAGACTAGACTCGGAAACACCAAGGAAGGATAAGAAAAGGATAAGGAAAAGAAGTCGCCACCTAATCTCTTAATGGAAAAACGAGGAAAACCAAACACAAAGGAAAAGAACCTAAAGAAACCAATGCGAAGAAAACACATGTATGCTCCATGCCTAATGGATGTAGTGCACAAATCAATGCAAGCTAGAGGAAGGGTAAGGATTCATGTTACACATGGGGAAGGAGTTAGGCACCCCTATGCGCTCGAAGAATTCGGTCTTTCTAGGTTTCCTGCTTGCTAATGTTCTATTGTGTGTATGCTTGTCTACTCTGAATGCACATGCCTAAGATGACTGTGAAAATATGTCAAATCAAACAAATGAATAAAAAGGAAAGAAATGATGAGGAAAATAATCCGAGGGACAATGTAGGCATTGAAAATGCTACTTTACTATACGCCCTTGGGCGATGAGGAAAATCATGAAAATCAGAAATATTCGGAAAGCATCTTGCAAAACAGCAGAAACTTAAGAAATCAGAGAAAATCAAATGGGAAAAAATAATCTTCATTCGGGCGGCATTGTCAAGCCTGTTAATTACGCCCTAGGGCGATGAAAATCCAAATCAAATCAAAATCGTGAAAATCGAAAGAAATCTGGGAAACAATGTGAAAACCAAGTTTGAAATAAGTTGGAAATACGTGCATGATGCAAAGAAGAAAGCATGAGGATACATGCATGAAAAGGGGTAGCAAAACATACAAAAAGAAAGCATGTGTGAAATATGTAAATTTCCAAGGGCCTTTGTGCAAAAATCACATATCTTCAATAGAGACTAAGATTCCAGGGCCAAATCTGCTAAAATGTTTAGGAAGACATATTTTATGTAATTTTGAAGAAGTTAGGGGTTAAATGTGCAAAACTATGCATTTTTGGTCAAAATTAGGACTCCTAGGGTCTAATCTATAATTTTGCCAGCAAAACATGTGTTTAATGCAATTTCGAAGAAATTCAGGGCTAAATGTGCAAAATAATGGACTCATGTATGAAAATATGAAACTTCAAGGACTGATCTGTAAATTTACCCTAAAAACATGCATATAGTATGAAATCAGTGAAGTTCAGAGTTTAAAATGCAATTCTGAGCACATTTGAGTAAGAAATTGAATTTACAGGGTTTAGTTTGCAATTGTGTTAGAAAATCATGCATTCAAAACAATTTTAATGAAATTCAGGGTTTTCTATGCAAATTATGGACTTAAATTGAATGAAAAGTAAATTAGAGGGTTTTTGTCAAAAACTAAAGTCTGGAAAACATTAACAAAAATGTTCAAGGGTCACACTGCAATTTTACAAAACAAATCATTATTAAAATGATTAAAAAACTAGTTTAGGGACTTAAATGCAAGAAATAAAGACCTAGTTGCAAGAAAAGAAAGATACAGAGTTTTTTTATTAAAAGAAACTTTTTATTTTATTTTATTTTTTAAAACATGACGACCGCCGACGACGGAACCTTGCCACCGACGACCATCTAGGACGCCATTTACGGCCTCCCTGATGCCTGATCTAGCATCCAAATATGTTGGGAGCAAGAAGGAGGGAAAAGGGACACATCTAGCGGCTCGGATGAGGCGTTGGACGGTCGGAGGTCGCTTCCCACTTCTTCACCGTCGCCACGACTCCGACGACGGCCCCGGAGAAGAAAGGACCACTAGAGGAGCTAAAGCGGCGGTTCTGGGCTTCTAGAGGCTTGATGGTGCGGAGAGGAACGTTTCCCATCACCCAGAGGCAAGAACAACATTGTTCCTCCTCCTCCCGATCAAGCTCTTAATCAATTCTGGCAATGGCAACTGTAGAGCTCGTTCAAGGCTTGAGTCGTGGTGAGGATGCTTCCAAAGTGCAAGGGGACAGTAGGGGAAGGTTTCCAGATGCTCGGAGAGGTGCTGCGAGGCGGGAGGCGCCCGATCGAAACTCACTATACACCTTCTTCTCCAGCGACGATGAAGGCGCCTCCGGCGAGCTTCTCCTAGAGGCTTTCAGAGGAGATGTCACAGCCTCCGAAGGGGTGGAGAAGCAATGGGGAGAAAAACCTAATCGAACCACACTCGCCAGAGCACGAATCACACACTGGATTCGTGCCCCCACCTCCTCTAGTGGAGAATCACGTTCGACGACCCAAAAATCCATTGATTTCGGCCAAGGCAACTACTTGACCCTACTAGAATCGATTGGAGAAGGTAGAAGAGGTCCTGAGGGATTGAAATTGAAAGGAGTTGGACAGGGATTGGGGCTTACCTGAGCTGGCAATGGAGGAGGTTACCGAAGACCGCCGGAGCTCGCCAGAACTGGCCTGAACCTTGATTTTTTCTTCTCTTTGAGCTTCCTCTCTGATCTGAGACTCCTCTAGTTGGAAGAAAACTCTTTGGTTGCTCTCCTTTTAAATTTTCCAAGTTTTCTGTCCTTCTTCCCCCTTCTTTCTTTTGCAAATTGTGGGGGGGGGGGGGAGTATTTATAGGCTTGCAATAGCTAGGTAGTTTGTTATGGGTTGTCATGGTTAGTTAGAGGTTGTTATGGTGGAGTGGGAAGTGGTTAGGGTTGTTATGGTGGAGTGGGAAGTGGTTAGGGTTTTGGATTAGGGTTTAGGATTAGGTTTAGGATTTTAAGCTAGGGTTTGCTAAGCCTAAGGTTTTAGACTAGGTTTAGGCTAGCCTAGGGTTGTGAATTTAGGGTTTGGTCTAGGGTTTTAGACTAGGTCTAGGTTTAGGGTACAATTATAAGCATATGGGGTGTCTACACTAGCACAACAACATGGCCTCCTTTAGGCCGAAACCACTGAGCCACCTTTCCCAAAGCACAACGCCACATTGGCACAACACCACGGCCTCCACTAGGACAAAGCCCAACTCTTGAACTAGGGCTCAGCAAAACCACAAACAATGTGCCATACTGTAAGCCGCTAAGCAGTCCACACTGGCCACAAGCAGTCCACCGAGTAGTGATCGCAGCGTCTACATTGCCACAAACCCGCCACCCTGTGTAGGAGCGAATTCATCTCGTAGTCCTCCCACTTGAAGAACCCTTAGAGTGCCAATCTCCACTAGGGAAGGTTGTCCTATCACTCAAGATGCTACCAGCCATAGGGTACGTGCACTACCTGTCTTGGCCACCTGCACCCCCTTGGTGTCCTCTACTCGGTACCCAGTCTGTGGGAGCGTCACCTCACCATAAGTGGTATCCAGAAGTCTCGGTACCTATAACTCCTAGGGTATCAAACCCAACTACATAGGAGTTTCATACCTCCGAAGTCTGCTGCCACGATACCCTATGTACAAACAATACCCTGAGCCTCAATGCCCGAGACAAACAGAGTGTCATACCTTCGAGCCCAACTAGTACCTCGTCCCGTAAACCTTAGCCTCTGTCTCGTGAACAACAATTTAGGAGTGTCATACCTCAGTATCCGACGAACACACCTCGATCTCTTGGTCTCAAAACCTCAACCTAGGCGGTGTGTTCAACTACCCAGGAATGTGGTCTACATCCCCCGGTTTTGATAACACGATCCTCTGATCTATTGGTCTACCACAAATAGAAAATCGAAAAACTCATTCCAAAACCATTTGCAAACCTATACATTTTTTTCCAAAACTCTTTGGAAACCATTTCAAAAACCATTTAAATATTCTTCCAAAAACTCCACAAAACATAATCTAGATAGTTCCTTTGTCAGGCCTAGAAAACCACACCTTAGGAGCGCCTGAGTTCCAAAGCACATCGTTCGACCCATAACGACAACCCAAGAAAGACACCCAACAAAAGTGTCATCTGAGTATCAAACTTACCCAGAAGATACCACACCAAAACAGCTACACCCAGAACTCTATGCTATGGCGTCTAGATGTAAGACGCCTACTGGCTCATGTCTCTCGGGAGCACAGCCAGATCAGAGTCAAACACCTGACATAGTGCGATTGAAAACTACATTCAGTGCACCACCCACAAAACCACACAAGCAATATATCAAAATGAAGATCTCGATGACATCTTCCAATCTAGACAAGAAGCAAAGTGATCTATTGCCCGAAGCACAAAAAATCATTAAACAACCACATGATGGTACTATTCACCCCAAACAATAAATACGGCCATAAATGGCCCACAAATGCATAATAAATTCTATAAAAGTATCTACCATCATCCACACACTATCATGCCCCTAGAAATCAATTAGAAACTAAAAGGAAGCCTACAGGGGTGTGTCCTGGCACCATAGACGATGACGGCGTGTGACAGAAGGCATGCCTCCTCTTCTGGTCACGAGCTCCTCCTCTCCCACGTGACAGCTGTGATGCAGCAGTGGTGGCATCCCCCTCCTTTAGCCATCTCTCTCTCTCTCTCTCTCACCCTCTCTTGTTTCTCTCTCTCTCACACACATTCTCCCTCTCTTCCCCTCACTTGCGTGACAAAATAGGAAGAGGAGAAGAAGAAGAGGAGGAGGAGGAGGGAGTGGGGCCCAAGATAGGAAAAGAGAAAGAAAGGAAGGAAAAAAGGAAAGGAAAGAAAGAAAGGAAGGGAGTCACAATACGAGACCAAACCACGCGACCTTCTACGTCCACATGACTCGTGCAAACCGAGATCTACCACTAGAGTACAAAGCAAACCCTCAGAACTTCCACGAGGACTAGCACAACACCACAACCACCCAACACCAAAAAGGCCTGAAACCCTTCTAATCTAGGCACATAAGTTGCTAGGTCTACATTTCACACTGAACGTAGGGGACTGAGCGTCTAATGACCCAGAACTCCATTTAAATATCTGCCAGAATACTACTTTCAAATCTTGGTCGTTACATCTTAAACCCCTTAAAGGAATTTTGCCCCCAAAATTCTAAAGGTGAAACACCAATAGTACCAAATTAGGACGTCAAATCCATGACCCTAGCCAACCACCACAACAATACCCCCTGAAACTCACGACCCATAGGAGAAATCCTTGCTTCACAAAGCCATTTCATCCTACTTAGAGCCAGAGCGTCACCAAGGACTTTGCTTTTATCGAGTCCAAACACCACCAAAATCCTAGGTGAAGTCCCTCCTGGGCACAAAACGTCCACTTAAAGGGTCCAAAATAGTGTCTTCCAGAGTCACGAAGCATCTTAAGCACCTTTCGAGACACGCAAACCATAGGATTGACTAGATGCAGCCAGTTCCCACCAGCATTCGCTATGTTACTCTAATGCACAACTTGGTCAGAACCACTCCAAACACCAAACCACAAGCTTAGTAACACCTCCCATCACCTTGAGAAACCCCTCTAATCCAAGGTGCCAGAGAAAACTGGCCACTAAGACACAACAAAGCTTTTCACGAATCTGGAGTACACTAACAAACTAACTAATCAAGTGCTATTTGTCTCCAAGAACTACTTCCCAGATCGACACTCTACAAAATCTAGAGCACAACCTCCACTGTAGCCAACACCAAACACGTGGGTGGATAGTTTCTCTTGTAATTTCCCCAATTGGCAAGAATCACAAATCACCTCGTTACCTCACCGTAATAGGAACTTGTCCTAACCAAGAAGAATATTGGTGAACTCATCACAACTCGCTGCTATAGTAGCCTTGTAGGTCTAGACATAAGACTGCCAGAATACACTTAACCTACTTATTAAGTGTAAAGCTTACGTCAAGGATACTACAATCTAGAGTCAATATCACAAGAGTCACTGTTTCCAGTGAAACACCACCACCAATGTTAAGGACCGCTCAGGAGTCAAACTCAAATGGATCTCCTATCCAAAGCAACTCCCAGAAAAGTGTCCAAACCAGCAAGAGTTTTTCTTCCTTCCTAACAAACCTCTCTGTGGTGTCACTATCCCAAAGATGCTCTACTAGATCATTGAGAGTAGTTCACTAGAACTAAGAACAATCGATTGAAAGAACCCATGTGGGATCACACCCAACAGCTCGACCTATGGCACCATCAAACGAGACAGGTAGCCTACTCCACTTGGCTCACCCCAAAAGAAAAAAAGAGGAGAAGAAGATCTCCACAGATCGAACAGTACTACGCCATTCGACCGACCAACAAACAAGAAAATCAACAATAGGACACTCCAAGGGAAACATTAGAGAAATAAATTTCCACCGCCCAAATGGCACCAAGTCATTCGAGCCACAACCACCCAAGTCATTTGGGTATCCAAACAAGATACCCCAAACAACACACAACTAGTAATACATTGGGCTATGCCACTTCTCAGCCAAGTCCCAAACAAAAATGCGCAACACGACCATGCAACACTAATGGTCGGTTCCACGTGCACCACCTCCTAGATAATCCTATCCTTAAACATAATATCTAGAAGAAACAACACAAACTAAGGAACTCACCAGAGCCACCCTAAAACAACAACACACTCTTGGGAACCTATCGGGTCATCAAGGACAACAGCGGCCATCAAGGGACCTCCAAGTCACCTAGAAACAACACAACCATCTAGGGACCCATCAAGTCACTTAGAAACAACAATAGATAGTTGGGGACCCACTGAGTCACCTAGAACAACAACAACACACATCTGGGGACCCACCAAGTCAACCACAACAACAATAATGCACATTTGGGGACCCACCAAGTCACCTAGAGACCATAGGAGAATGGAACTCAGAGCATCCTCAACACCCACCACAAGGACAACAACAACGACCACACATCTAGGAAGCATCACGCTTCACCTAGATGCGACAATAGGAGGATAAAGCTACAGGCATCACTGACGCCAACAAACCAGACACACGACAAACAACAACCACAGACTACCAACAAACAACGAACACCAGCAGGACAGGCAACAGACAAACAAATAGGCAAACAAGAACAGACAAATAAACAACAAGAAGCAACAACTATGGAGGATACACTAGAGGTAGACAACTGCTACACCTTGTCCTCCACAACAAGACATCAAACAACCCAACGTTGGGTAGCAGCTAACCCTCTTAAAGGGAAAACACGTCCTCTAGTAAACAAATGTGGGTGCCTAAGCTCCTTAAAAGAACAAGATACCTCCTTAGTGAATGCCTACCTCTTGTAGTCGCAACACACAAAGTCAACCAATACTCACAGCAGACATGTACAACTCTTGGCAACCTAACTCACCTGACCTCACACACCGTAAGGTCTCCTACCCTCTACATGCTAGTACTGAACCTTATCTAAAAAACAACTGCCACCACACCAATAGGTAACACGGTGCTCTAGCCACACAAACTCGTGGCAGCACCAACCACCACGCTTTAAGGGTTGAGGAACCCAAGCGAACCACTCCACACGGGTGAACGTCGCTTCACGCTCCGCTCCCAAACTGCTATCTCCAAGCAGTTCCACCAAATCGACAATCCCGAGAAATCCAACTACTAGGAATCCTTCGAACAAGGAGTTGACTTCCTTTGACAAACGAGAATGCAGACTATCACTCCCCAGATTCCTCGTGGTCCTTCGTATAATATCCTCATCGAAGTAGAGTGGGAGTCGAAGACACTCCTCAACACCGTAAGCAAGAAAATCGAGGCATAGGAATGTATGACATGCAATTATATGGAGTCACCTAACTAGACACCCCTAGGCTTGTACGCCTAGGTGGACCTATATTTTGATACCAACTGTAACGACCCTCAAGTCGCTACCACTCATCTTAACTACACAATTTCATTTTTTTCTTTTTATCTTTTATTAGAATTAAGATTACACTATTTATTCAATTAAATCTAAGTACACTCAGCAGGAATAATTCTAATAAACAATAGAAATAAAACTAAACTACAAACTCACTAGAATTCCTGATGTGTGGTAGCGTGGCTCCCCCTATATGTAGTAGCGAAGCTAACTCCTATCCTGCACCTACTAAGAACACTAAAACCAAAGTACATGTGAGTGACCACTCAAATGGTCACCCAACACACACCACAACTAACCACTTGGTACACCATGTCGAGAAAACAAGCGTAACCATGCCCCACACAACAAGAACAAGCATCTCACCAAGATGCCACAACACCAAGTGCAGGTAATCCATTATTGCCAATAGGTAGCAAAATCTTAAAAACCATACCTTTAAAACCATTCTTTTCTTTTCCTTTTCAAAACTATGTTCATGCTCTTTCAAAATCTTTTATGCATGCTTGAGATAGCCACTCTTACCAAATCAAGCCCAAAAGCCACACCAAAGTACATAGCCTAATCCCACACGTCCTCTATGCAGATCGGACAACCAATGGTGCCTGAATGCTCTCTATAGCATCCAGAACACCTACAACAACCCTAAAGCACAACTACAAAGCCTCTACTCTACACAACACAATCCCCTCTAGAACCAAGCACAACACTAGAGCCACAGAGCCACTGCTCCAAAACACAACGCAACAATGGCACAACAGCATGGCCTCCTCTAGGCCAAAACCATGGAGCCACCGCTCCCAAAGCACAATGCCACATTGGTGCAACACCATGGCCTCCACTAGGCCTAAGCCCAACTCCTAAACTAGGGCTCAACAAAACCACAAACAACGTGTCGTTCTGCCTAGCACCAAGTAGTCAACACTAGCTATAAGCAATTCACTAAGGAACGACCACAGAGTCTACATTGCCACGGACCCGCCACCTTGTGTAGGAGCGAATCCTTCCCGTAGTCCTTCCATCTAGAGAACCCTCAATGCCAACCCCCACTAGGGAAGGCTGTCCTATCACTTAAGACGCTACTAGCCATAGGGCATGTGCACTACCCATCTTGGCCACCACAGGGTACGTCCTCTTAGCGTCCTCTACATGGTACCTAGTTTGTGGGAGCATCACCTCAACACCCGCAATACCCACATGTCTCGATACCTGTAATTACCAGGGTATCAAATCCAGCTACACAGGAGTCTCATACTTCCCGAGTCTGCTGCCACGATATTGTGTGTACAAACAGTACCCTTAGCCTCAGTGCTCGAGACAAACGGAGTGTCATACCTTTGAGCTTAGCCAGTACCTTGTCCCGAGGTCCTCAACCTTGGTCTCGTGAATGACAATCTAGGAATGTCTATTGTTCCACCATAACAAAAAACCAGAAAACTCTTTCCAAAGCCATTTGCAAGCCTATACATTTTCTTTCCAAAGCTCTTTGGAAACTATTTCGAAAATTATTTAAATATTCTTTTAGAAACACCACAAAAACATAGCTTGGACAGCTCCTTTGTCAGGCCCAGAAAACCACACCTTGGGAGCGCCTGAGTTCTAGAGCACCTCACTCAACCCATGACAACAACCCAAGCAAGACACACAATAAAGGCATCATCTGGGTATCAAACTTACCCAGAAGACACCCCACCAAAACAGCCACAACTAGAACTCTATGCTCTAGGGGCCAAATGGAAGATGCCTACTGGTTCATGTTCCTCGATAACACAACTAGGTCAAAGTCAAACACATGACACAGTGCCACCGAAAACTACATTCAGTGCACCACCCACAAAACCACACAAGCAATATATCAAAATGAAGATCTCGACAAGATCTTCCAATCAGGACAAGAATCACATCGATCCATTACCAGAAGCATAAGAAATCACCAAACAACAACATGAGGGCACTATTCACTCCAAACAATAAATACGACCATAAATGCCCCACAAATGCACAATAAATTCTATAAAAATATCTACCATCATCCACACACTATCATTCCCATAGAAATCAAATTAGAAACCAAAAGGAAGCCTACGAGGGTATGTACCAGGCACCGAAGACGACGATTGCGCAAGATAGACAGTGTAGCTCCTCTTCTGGTCACAAGCTCCTCCTCTCCCACACAACGGCGACGACAACCCACTTCCTCCGGCCATCTCTCTCTCTCTCACACATTCTTCCTCTCTCCCCCTCACTTGTGTTACTAGGACTGTAAGTGGATAAGGGTAGACTTGCTAATCCGACCCGACCTAATCTGTTAAGAACGAGTAAAGATAGAGGTTTTACCGACTAATTCACCCATTAACCCGTTACTTGCTTCAAAGACTTCTTAGTGGATAAGGGTGATGGTACACTACTTAGGGTCACTTGTGAACCCTTTAACCCATGTGTATAATTGTAATTACTCACACAGATAAATATATATATATATATATATATATATATA
>JAMKQA010080390.1:0-11521 GCA_024699735.1 Posidonia australis
TGCATGATTCTTCATGTGTTTTATGGTTTTCCTCGTCTTCCATAATAGACTAGGTGGCGACTCCTGCATTTTGCATTTTTCCCCTTTTCTTTTTGCCGTGGCTTTGCCGCTTCTTTGGCACACATACCACCTACCTGTGTGGGCCACCCCCGTCAGCATGGTTACACTATTAAAGCAAAGCAAAAGTGTATTAGCTGGCAGTTATTTCTAAGTGGATTGTTTTGCTTGAAATAAAATTTATTAAATCTAGCACTTACCGATAGCAAGGGGTACAAGTCCACATATGAGTGACGCCCGAGCTGAACTACGTTATCAAGATTGCATAGCAAACAAGTATAGCTGACACCATCCAAACCATAGTAGTCTAAGTCATCCATGTCACCAATGTAAACAAGCTAGTTTGAGTGAACATAGTAGGCAAACAAATCATAAACGATCAACCTGATGAGCTCCAACAAAAAATGCCACAAGATGAACTGTGCCTGTATAGATCCTAGTGCTAGGTTGGGCTAGAACCGCACCCATCCTCGTAGCCAACCCATGATTAAAAGGAACTTGCCCCTTGGCAGCTTTGATGGAACTCAACCCAGCAGATATGGAGCCATTCTAAATTCTTGCGTTGCTTTCCCGATGATTGGCTCCTCTCCAAATGGTTGCCCCATCAGCAAAGCCCAATGCTTCGATAACACAGTCAACTCTCCAAAAGGAAAGTGGAAAGTGTATGTATCAAAAAGCCACCTCTCCACAAGAGCTCAGAAGAATGTGTAGTGTCCATGGATGGTTGGGATCCATAATTGTGCCATCTGGGCCAAATTATCCAATTTTACTTGTAAACCAAGTAATTAATTGTAATATTGTATAAATGGTTTATTAATGGATAATCTATTATTTCTTGGATGTATGAGCTTGTGGTTGGCTTGCTGCGCTCCTGCTTGTGATTTGAAACCAATGTCGAGTCGGATTTGAGGATGCATAGTCGCCTCGGTTTGCGTGCCCATCTTTTTGTTCTTTTCTTTCCTTCTTTTCTCCTTCTATTTTCTCTCTCTCTCTCACGAGCCATACTCTTCCACCCCTTCCCCGTCTTCTTCTTTCACACCTGTGCCACCAACAACGGAGGCCCGTGCCTCCCCGTCTCCTTTAACGGGATGGATGGCAGGTGTCATGCGGGAGGAGGTAGAGATAATGAGAGGGAGGTAGGAGTGGGCAGAGGAGGAGACTGGCGAGAAAGGAAAGGAGGAGGAGAGAGAGTAGGCGATGCGCGACTGAGGAGGAGCTGGTTGGGGGTAGATCGCCGATGGAGGAGGCTTCGTCGAGGTGAGAGGAGACTCACCTAGGAGTGAGGAAGATCGCCGGAGTGCCACTCGAGGTATGCGGCCCTGCTCCTTACTCATTTGCATACTCCTAGTAGATTATGTTAAATGTATGAAATAGAGATAAATGCATGTAAAACATGTAGAAAATCATAAAATGGATGGAAATGTGATAAATAGCATGAACATGTAGAAATCATGTGGTTAAGATGGATTTTGGTGGATTCGTATGGATTTTTGGGGTGTGAGCTATAGTAGATTAAACTGAGCTCTTTCCCTTTGTGTTTTTCATATGAATCACATAGTTCATGGATTGAGGAATGATTTGAGGGGTTTTGAAGTAGAATTAAGGGTCTACACTCCATGATTTATTGATGATTTGTGATGTGTGTTTGGGGGGTCTGATCGAGGCTCCCACCTTGGGCAACTTTCGCCGCTTGGAACCAGAGTGTGCCTTGTCTGTGGGAAATCCAGTATGCCAAAATCTTGACAGATTGTGCCAGGATCCCTGGTTTCGGCAAACCGAAATCTCTTGGTCGACCGAAACAGGGGGTTTAGGTATACCGAAGGTATTCCATATACCAAATCAATAGCTTTCGATATACCGAATTGGAATTCGGTCTGCCGATTTCACCTCCGGACCCATATGAATTAATGGGCATAAATGATGGAAATAAAAGGTTTTAAATGGTCATTACGCATGTGTTAATGGTATTTTCCCCATGAAAATGAGATGAAGGAATGTGGAACCCAAATAAATAGATTTGGGCATGGTTTTGGGTTTTAGACCCTATAAATGAACAAAATGGTTGATTGTGAGTGGCTTTGGGCATGAGACCCAATTTGTGATTTTTAAAGCATGATTTTAATTGATTTGAGTTGAGACCCCTCAAGAGGGTCAAGTATTGCAAGGAAACAGAATCTTGCAATGGAAAAGAATGAAATGGAAATGGTTTTGAAAAGAAAAGCTTAAAGAGTTTTGATAATGGAACACTAATAATGTGTTAAGGAATTGCAGGGGTTGGTGTCGACAACGTGGTAGGAGTATGAGGCTCCAATGAAACCAGTTGCCAGACACGACTGTGGTTGCCGAGCTTGAGACGGTGTAGGCTGAGCCTGGGTCGTGATACCTAGTTGTTCGGGTCACCGAGCTCATGACGGTGTAGGCCGAGCCTAAGTTATTGAACCTAGTTGTTCGGGTCACCGATGATGTAGGCTGAGCCTGGGTCATTGTACCTAGTTGTTCGGGTCACCGATGGAGCGTCAGACAAAGACGTATCCCCATGCATATATGAGAAATAAATTGAGGCCGGTCGGTTGGGGCGGTGGCATCCTGCATGGGGAATTTTACCACGATAGTGCAGGGAGGTTAGGGAAATGATGTCCTCGCCTACTGCTTGTGTGCCTGGTTACCCCTGATCAAGGTAACATCAATAAAGAAAAGTGGAAATGTAAAATGAAAAGAAATGTGGTTGACCAGGATTGGACTTATAAATGGTCCTATAATCCTGAGATGAAATAATGATGACATTTTAACTAGTTACCAGCAAGTATTTATGATTTTGTTTTGAGTCCGAGAGGCATTGTATTTTAGACTGGATCTGGTCAGAGATATGAATTTTGAAAGTGTGATTTTGGGAAGAAATCCCAATGATTGAAAAAGGCATGTCATGGGAAATGAATTCCAAATGTTTTAAAAGAAAATGCAAAGTATGAGTTTTTGAAAAAGAATGTGATTTGGAACAAATTTCCAAATGTTTTGAAAGGAAAAGGAAGATGGCTTTTGCAAAGAGTATGAATTTCGGATTAAATTCCCAAGTGATTTCAAATAAAAAAAAAGAAGAAAACCAACCTTTGAAAGTTAAAAGGTGATTTTTAATAATTTTGCAAAGAATTGTGTTTGTGTGTTTGGGGCGCATACTGAGTGACTTAAATGTCACTCACGCGTGCTTGTTTGGTTTTCAGGTGCAGTTTGGTGTAGTCGAGTTTCAGTGCTGGAGTCGAAGCTTCTAGCCGCACATTGAGATCCTAAAGGTGAGCCTTAGTTACAGTTATTTAATGTTTATGTAATTAGTGTAATTATGCTTATGATACTGTGATTTAGTAGCGTGCCCAGGATCGGGGCATTACAATAATAGATTGGCCAAAGGAGTATCATGGATCAGAAAGTCACTCAGAAACTCTAGTAGATGTTGGAAGTGCTCTAGCATGGGTGCCTAATGGCACTACATCACTCTCCATGCATCACCTGCCTGCAAAACCGAATGATAAATAATGTCAAATTGATTGCAACGTCAATTAGGCATAAAGTAAGTTATATGCTGGGAAATATTACCGCAAAGTAAAGCCACTCACAGATATGCTCAACGTTGAGCAAATGACCACAATGGTTCCTAGATTCCTATAAAATGCAATTACTCAGTCAAAAATCACTTGTCCAAATGTGCAAATAATACATTGAAACAAAAGTTGAGCATACTTCTATAGGAACTGCTAGTCGAGAATTGCTCGAAGCTCGAGACAACAAGGCACCCTGTTGAGGTGCACATGAACTCAAGGCACCCATAATTGAAGCCCACGATCTCTCCCCGGTAGGTGCTAGATCAGCCTCTTGATAGAAACCAAAACTTCAGAAAAATCACAAACAAGGGTTTGGAAAATAAGCAGCACGACACAAGTCTACAAAACAAACAAGGCATACTGGCAAACAATTTAAATTTGAAACAAAACACGAAGGGATTATGACATGGCAATGGTAGATTTCACAACATATTGTGCAAGGAGATCAAACGAACTTCACAAGTCATGTTAAGTAGAGGGCTTGAGTAATTAAAAGGTGATTTGGGTGAATTATTTTATAAAGCAGTGACATTGGCAAGCATTAAGTGGGGCCAATATCATCATGGACACTTTCAAACATTGCTGTCACGTCATACAGTTTCCACAATAATTTAAAACAAATTAAATTACGGGAAAATTAAAGCTAAAAAGTAAATATCAAACTACCAGGAACCTGTGTGTGCGGCTAGGAGACTCCAGAGTATATGAACTACGCTAAACGTCTGCATGCCTGCACCTGTAAACCAAAACACGAGGAAAACGTATGAGTGACAAAAGTCACCCAGTACGCACCCCACGAAAACCACGGAAAATAAAACTATAATCGATTTTCCTTTTAAATTCATTTTGCAAACTTTTTCTCAAAACCTCATAACTAGGCCCACACCGGCCAAAACCACAAACCGGGGCTCTACTAGCCCAAAGCCACAAGCAAAGGCCCTTAATGGCCAAAACCACACACAGTGAGTCGAGAAGCTCGGCGCCAGGCAACCTAACTCTGGCCTCACGCAGTCCACTAAGGAAAGACCACAGCGTTCTGCACTGCCACGGTGATGGCCACCCTGTGCAGGAGCATTCACCATCCTGCGATTCCCCTCTCTCAGGAGAACCCTCAAAAGCCAATCCCTCCCTAAGAAGGCTGTCCTGTCTCCCAAGATGCTACCAGCTACAGGGCACATGTCCAACCCACACTGGCCACCACAAGGTACGCCTCCTCACGACGTCCTCCACACATGGTGCTCAAGAGGGAGTGTCATACCTCCACACCCCTAGCCTTGAGACGATAGTCAAGGAGTCTCATACCTCCAAGACACGACGCCCCACAGTCTCAAGTATCTTGGCCCCCCGACCTCAACCAGGGAGTCACGTCTGACCACCTGAGAATGTTGTCACGTTCCCTGGTCCCGACGACATGATCCCACACTGTCTCGACCTGCACACAGAAAACCAGGAAAACATTTTCCAAACCAGGCCAACTATTTTTTTGAAATCCATTTTCATATCTTTGAATATTCTTCCAAAAACTCGACAAAGCGACGCGTCAGGTGTCCTAGGGGACCACTACTGACGTCCCACAATCCCATCTCAATGGGACAAAACACGGCAATCCAGAAAGCCATCAAAAAACACATTTTATAAGCATAATTGGGCCCAGATTCGGCATGCCGAAAGTCAGGTTCGATATCTCGAAATCTACTGATTCGGTCGACGAGGGTGATTCGACAGGCTGAATCGACCAGAGGACCAAACTAACAGAAAACCTGTATACTGAACGAAATCAATATACCAAAATTCACTGATTCGATATGCCATTTTCAATTTGGTATGCCGAATTCTGCGAAACCAGAAAACGGCCCAAACCCTACCATCCGAAATCGCCCCAATTGGGACCTCCGATCGGACACCCTAAACAAATACCAAAAATATTGCATAAAATATAAGGTGTAGACCCTTGAGTCTACTCCAAATCCCAACAAACAAAACTAAAATCCATTCACTATGCATCAAGTTGTCAAATCAGAAAGGTAGAAGGGTCAAAATGACCCAAAACACACCAACCATCATAAATACCAATAAATTCGCCATAAATACACAATAAATCATAATAAATTCTAGGAAGTAAATTTACCTAGATTCCATGCAATCCTAGCATTTTCTACCAATTTCATGCTCTCTATTACATGAGGTGAAGATGCGTACCTGAGAATGCGTTCCAGCGATTCTCCGGTGGACTCCGGTGAACTCCGACAACCACAGCCTCACCACGACCTCAAGGACACTCCTCCCAAGCTCCACGCGCCACACGAACCACTGTAGCCTTTCCGCTTCCCTCTCTCTCTCTCTCTCTCTCCCTCGGCCCGTAACAAGGGGAGAAAATAGGGAAGATGAGTGGAAGGATAAGGGGGGAGGAGAAAAGGCGGAGATGGAGGAGTGGGGAGGAAGGAAAAAGGGTGGGGAAGGAGAAGTGCGCACTGGGGAGGAGAAGGAAAGAAGAAGAAAGAAGGAGAAGACATCGATGGGCAGTGGAGGAGTGCGATGCGGCTTATAAAGCCTACACCCACAGTAGCTGGGAACGTGCTCACCTGCACATCTCAGCCACCGGCACACCGCACAAGCAATCAACCACTTTGCCCAACCACAAGCCACAACCAATAGCCCACGATCATGGGCCCCACGGGGACCCACACCCGGGCCCCACATGCAAAGTGTCACAATGCCGACCACGCACAGGGACACGAGAACAGAAGCCAGCCCACGAGGCCCAAGTCCAAAAGCATAGAACCACACAACGGGTCTTGAGACAGTAACACCCGTCTAGGAATAAAATTCATAAAATGCAAATAATTACAAAATGAATTTTACGGGTGTTACAATTGCAATTAGTTCTTCAGGCATGGTGGTTATTTGTGTGGGTATTTCAAATGATGCAATATGGCTAAATTATTTATGCATGGCCAAATTAGTTACACAAGTGGAATGGATAGCTATTCAGACTATTTTGGCAATTTATGTTGGCAGTGGGGGGTATTGTCCACAATTGGTCTAGTGCCCAAGCCTGTTTTCCAACCTCACCACCGACCTAGCTCATCGTCCTAGCCTATAGCCCACTGGCTAACCCACAATCCACCATGGATCTCCCATCGACCTCACCCATGGCTATATCAACCACAGCCTCTCCAGCCTCCACTCACAACCCTACTACACTCCTCCACTCACAAACACCACCCAAATCCATCACCACCAAACTTGTCCAAACCACCGTGCCCCACTGTCAAACAAGCAAATAAGGAGTATGAACGAGGAGGAACTGACAAAGAGAGAAAGAAGAAGAGGAGTACCTCAAAGTCTGACAAAGAGCCCTTGTCGAGCCATTACCATAGCATTCTATCCATCACCAAAATGCTGCCAACCTAGCCCACATCCCACACCTTTCCACTGCACCCAGAGTCCACACTCCTCTGGCACACCACCGTCGATCTACCGCTACCGTCCATGAGCTCTAGCCACCGATGAGTGAGGATGGGGAGGAGAGGAGTTGTCGACTTTGGTTGGGAAGAGTTGAGGAAGAAAAGAGAAGAAGAGGAAATGTGAGAGACAAAGGGGTCGGTGAGTTTTCTTTGAAGTTTTAATGCCCTTGTAATGGTGAGTAAGTGTAAAGAAAGAGAAGAATAAAAGATGAATGTATTTGAAATGAAAGAGCCCTTTAGTTCATGTAAGCTTGAGTTGGCAATGAAGTTGAGATTGATTCAGCAATTTCTCATCTGTGCACCATTATGGTGCACCAAGATGGAGCACCAAGTTAGCACTCCATGTTAGACCACAATCCTAGCGCACCATCTTGGCACACATACATGGCGCACCTACTTGAAGCATTGGATCAAAATTTGCATCAAGGACCGAGGTTCAAAATGTCTGAGAAATTGTAGTTTGTTCCTAGCAACAATAAATTGCTCTTTTTTTTAATTTGTTGGCAGATCCATAGAGTAGTTATTATTGTCAGGAAGCCCTTTCAAATGGCAAACTTGTAGAAAGGGCTTGTGGCTTTATGAAGCCGCATTTGAAGCCCTTTTATATCAGATAAGGGTGACTCTCTGTGGTACACCTTAGAGACGTAGAAATATTCTCTTAGCACTTGGATGGATTGCAGGTGCCTCAAGGTAGTCAACAATTAGCAGCATCGAGAATTCTAGTTGTGCCCTTTGCCACCGCAAGTTGAGAACACATTATTTTGTCAGACGATAGGTTTGCAACTCTAGGTTTTTTTTCATGCTCATGGTAGGCCTCCCTCCTAGTAGGTGAACCAGGTCTTCCTACTTTCGTGTGTGCGATATCCTTTGTGTTTTCCATGTCTTCACTCCAGGTAGACGAAGTCTTGCTTTTCTTTCCTAGATTTTCTCTCCAAATGGACGAAATCCATTCGTTGACTTTGCTCTGGACTAACGAAGTCTTGCTTTCTTTTCTGACCAGATGAAATCTATTTCACAACTTTGCTTCAAGTAGACAAAGCCTTGCTTTTCATTTCTGTATTTTCACTCTGGGAGGACAAAATCCATTATGTGACTTTGCTCTAGGCAAACGTAGTCTTGCTTTTCTTTTCTAGATTTCCACTTTGAGAGAACGAAATCCATTTCGTGACTTTGCTTCAAGTGGATGAAGTCTTGCTTTCCATTTTTGGATTTTCACTCCAAGTGGACAAAGTCATGCTTTATTTTTTTGTATTTTCACTCCAGGCGGACAAAATCCATTCTGCAACAAGCTCCAGGTGAACGAAGTCTTACTTTTCTTTTCGAGATTTTCACTTTGAGTGAATGATGTTTTGCTTTTCTTTTTTGGATATTCTCTCCAAATAGACAAAATCCATATCATGACTTCGCTCTGGATGGACGAAGTCTTGCTTTTCTTTTCTAGATTTTTGTTTTAGGTGGATGAAATCCATTCCGTGACTTTGCTCCAATGGACGAAGTCTTGCTCGTCTTTTTTTGGATTTTCACTTCAAGCGAACGAAATCCATTCCCAACTTCGCTCCAGGTGGATGAAGTCTTACTTTCCTTTTCTGGACTTTTGCTCTAGGTGGACAAAATCCATTCTGTAACTTCTCTCATGGTAGACGAAGTCTTGCTTTTCTTTTCTGGATTTTCTCTCCAGGTAGACGAAATCCATTCCACGTCTTCGCTTTAGGCAGACGAAGTCTTACCTTTCTTTTCTGGATTTTCACTCTAGGTGTACGGAGTTTTGCTTTTCTTTTTTAGATTTTTACTTCAAGCAGACGAAACCCATTTCGCAACTTTGCTCAAGGAGGACGAATTCTTGCTTTTCCTTTTTTTGATTTTCACTCTGGGTAGACGAATTCCATTCCACGACTTCGCTCCGAGTAGACGAGGTCTTGCTTTTCATTTCTGGATTTTCACTCCAAGTGGACAAAATCCATTCCATGACTTCACTCAGGGCAAATTAAGTCTTGTTTTTGCTTCTTCTTTTTTTCGATTTTCGCTCCAAGCAGACAAAATCCATTCTACGACTTCACTCCAATGGATGAGGTCTTGCTCTTCTTTTTTGGATTTTTGGTTCAGGTGGACGAAATCCATTTCATGACTTTGCTCTAGGTAGATGAAGTCTTGCTTTTCTTTTTTAAATTTTACGCTCCGAGCGAACAAAATCCATTCCACGGCTTCACTCTGGATGGACAAAGTCTTGCTTTTTTTTTTGGATTTTCACTCCAGGTGGACGAAACCATTCCATGACTTCATTCTGGGCAGACGAAGTCTTGCTTTCCTCTTTCGGATTTTCGGTCCAGGTGAACGAAATTCATTACTTTTTCTGCAATTTCACTCTAATTGGATGATGTCTTGCTTTCCTTTTCTAGATTTTCATTCTAGGTGGATGAAATCCATTGCTTTTTTGCGACTTCGCTCCAGGCAAATGAAGTCTTGCTGTCCTTTTTCTAGATTTTTGCTCCTCGTGGATGAAGTCTTCTTTGCCCTTGATTTTCGACCCATCCATGTAGACGAGATGTTCTTTTACTTGCTTGACAAATCTTATGATTTGCCATGCCCCTTTTCTCCAAGCTAGTAACCCTAACTACTCGATTGATAACTGTTACACTATTTGGAATCGATTGATAACTGCAAAATTGTCTGGCATCTTGGTTGGCAAGACTGATTGACTTGCCATGCCTTTCTCTACGATGGGCTGATAACCCCAACTATCTGGTGATGAGTCTAGCAACTTATCATGCCCCTTCACCAGTGTCGCATCTCATCGCATTGTGTCATTATGTGAACATCACATGTCATTGCATCTCACTGCATATTATTATGTAGTCACCTTATCTTGTTGTATTGCGTTGATAACACATCAGGATTTGCATTAGCATCATGTAGAGTTGCACATATCCCCCAACAAAGCTCAATGCACACTAGCACCACATTCAACATGAATCATCTACATCAACACACACCATTCACACATAGCAGCATGTGGTACCCACACCCCATCATTGCACCCACATTAGCATTCTACGTTCCAACTGTTTTTGCATTCGCAAATATTTCAGCATTGTTTTCACATCTGGATTTGTATCCTAGCATGGCATTGCACTTGGTATCCACATCGTAGCATCGTTTTCGCATTAGCATTTGCATAAGCATCGTTTTAGCATTCGTATTTGCATTCTAGCAGCGACTCATGACTTTCAGTGTATCCACTGGATAAGTGACTCATCACCAACAACAAATATCACCTTTCTGTGAATTCAGGTAGGGTGTCTTTTCAATCCTGAGCATCATTCTTGATTCCCTCGACCTTGCTCAGGGAGGGGCATCTATAAACACCCTTATTTTGAGGCAACTTGTCGGTAGATCTTTTAAAAGGACTTGCTCTTGACGTTGCAAACTTAACCACATTTCCCAACAACTAAAGCCTACCTAGTATCTCAGACCAACCCAAAATGATAGCCCAGTACCCAGACACAAGCCCAATAGCTGAATCGATGGTCCAATTAATCAAGCACCAATCCCAAGCTTTACTAGGCACACCATGTGGGAGAACAAAAGTGGATCACCATGTTAGTGGACCAATGTGGTGCACCAACATGGCACACCACTTTGGAGCACTGACATGGCGCATTGACATGGCGCATTGACATGGCGCACTGCCATATTCCCAGAGCGCTTGACTGTTGGTCTACCCAACTTAAACACGACTTATACCCACTAATTATGCATTGACCATCGTGCCCTCGCCCCAGATTGTTTTCTCCCTTCAATCTGATGTAAAGGCCCTTGCTTTCTAAGGCTTTTGGAATTCCATGGCTCTTCATCTCCACATCCTATAAGTAGCTACACAACATTTCCGGTTTTCTCTCTCTACGCACCTTGGTCTTCTTCCCTAATGCATTCCCTCAATCTTCAAGAAAATCTAAGCATGGAAATCCTTAGCACTCTTGCATCCATTCTTGACTCCATCTACAATTAATCGTCACACCCAAAGCCCCAGAGAAGAGACACTGCAAGCCACCATCAGGAGGCAATGCTTCAATCTTCAACACAAGTAAGTATTCTACCCACTTATGTATTTTTGCTTTTACATTACGTGAATGTTTATTTTCCGTTCTGGAATGGATTACCCATTATGTTTTTTCAATGTAGTTATCCATTTCATAGCATAATGTACGCATACGAGTATGACTTCCATAATGTCTGAGTGAGGCCACCAGCCACTGAGCACAAGGCAAGACCCTTCTCACTCATAGCATCCATCCTCCACCACCTTCCTGGCACCCCAGTGAACCCATGGCCATGGAACCATTCTTCATGGCCATCTGTTAAACTTACAATATATGGGTTCAACGTCTTGAGCTCTTGGTTAGTGGC
>JAMKQA010080499.1:0-10038 GCA_024699735.1 Posidonia australis
AATCTCCTCCGGACTTAAAGGAGACACGAGAAAATGGAATAAAGTGCTGTTCTTGGAGGCCAGGAATCAGCGACTCGGGACTCCTTCAGACTTCAAGGAGTACCGAAAAAGGGACAAAACTCGAATCTCCTCAGGAATTAAAGGAGACACGAGAAAAGGGAATAAAGAGTTGTTCTTGGAATCCTGGAAACATCGACTCGAGACTCCACCGGAGTTAATGGAGTCGCGAGAATGGGACAAAACTCGAATCTCCTCTGGAATTAAAGGAGACACGAGAAAAAGGAATAAAGAGCTGTTCCTGGAGGCCAAGAATCAACGACTCGTGACTCCTCCGGACGTAAAGGAGTCGCGAGAAAGGGACAAAACTCGAATCTCCTCTGGACTTAAAGGAGACACGAGAAAAGGGAATAAAGAACTGTTTTTGGAGGCCAGGAATGAGTGACACGGGCCTCCTCCAGACATAAAGGAGTCGCGAGAAAGGGACAAAACTCGAATCTCTTTCTGACTTAAAGGAGACACGAGAAAAGGAAATAAAGAGTTGTTCCAGGAGGCCTGGAATCAGCAACTCGGGACTCCTCCAGACTTGAAGGAGTCGCGAGAAAGGGACAAAACTCGAATCTCCTCTGGACTTAAAGGCGAGACGAGAAAAGGAAATAAAGAGCTGTTCTTAGAGGCCAGGAACCAGCGACTCGGGACTCCTCCCGACTAAAAGGTGTCGCGAGAAAGGGACAAGACTCGAATCTCCACTGGACTTAAAAGAGACGCATGAAAAGGAAATAAAGAGTTGTTCCTGGAGGACAGGAATCGGCGACTCAGGACTTTTCCGGACTTGTAGGAGTCGCATGAAAGGGACAAAACTCGAATCTCCTTCGAGCTTAATGGAGACACGAGAAAAGTGAATAAAGTTCAGCTCCTGTAGGCCAGGAATCAGTGACCAGGTACTCCTCCAGAATTAAAGGAGTCGCGAGAAAGGGATAAAACTCGAATCTCCTCCGAACTTAAAGGAGACACGTGAAAAGGGAATAAAGAGTTGTTCCTGGAGGCCAGGAATCAACGACTCGGGACTCCTCCGGACTTAAAGGAGTCGCGAGAAAGGGACAAAACTCGAATACCCTCTGGACTTAAACGAGACACGAGAAAAGGGAATATAGAGTTGTTCCTGGAGGCCAGGAATCAGCGACTCGGGGCTCCTCTGAACTTAAAGGAGTTGCGAGAAAGGGACAAAACTCGAATCTCCATCGGACTTAAAGGAGACACGTGAAACGGGAATAAAGAGTTGTTCCTAGAGGCCTGGAATCTGCGACACAGGACTTTTCTGAACTTAAAGGAGGTGCGAGAAAGGGACAAAACTCGAATCTCCACCGGGCTTAAAGGAGATATGAGAAAAGTTAATAAATTTCTACTCCTGTAGGCCAGGAATCAGCGACCCGGTACTCCTCCAGAATTAAAGGAGTCGCGAGAATGAGACAGAACTTGAATCTCCTCCAGACTTAAACGAGACACGTGAAAAGGGAGTATAGAGTTGTTCCTGGAGGCCTGGAATCAGTGACATGGGACTCCTCTGGAATTAAAGGAGTCGCGAGAAAGGGACAAAACTCGAATCACCTTCGGACTTAAAGGAGACACGAGAGAAGGGAATATGAGTTGTTCCTGGAGACACGAGAAAAGGGAATAAAGAGCTGATCTTGGAGGCCAGGAATGTACGACTCGGGACTCCTCCGGACTTAAAGGAGTCGCGAGAAAGGGACGAAACTCGAATCTCCTCCGGAATTAATGGAGACACGTAAAATGGGAATAAAGAGTTGTTCCTGGAGGCCAGGAATCTGCGACTCGGGACTCCTCCGGACTAAATGGAGTCGCAAGAAAGGGACAAAACTCGAATCTCCTCTAGGCTTAAAGGAGACACGAGAAAAGGGAATAAAGTTCTACTCCTGTAGGCTTGGAATCAGCGACCCGGTACTCCTCCAGAATTAAAGGATTCGCGAGAAAGGGATAAAACACGAATCTCCTCCGGAACTAAAGGAGACACGAGAAAAGGGAATAAAGAGTAGTTCCTGGAGGCCAGTAATCAGCTACTCGGGACTCCTCGCGACTTAAAGGAGTCGCGAGAAAGGGACAAAAATTGAATCTCCATCGGACTTAAAGGAGACACGAGAAAATGGAATAATGAGTTGTTCCTAGAGGCCAGGAATCAACGACTCGAGAATCCTCCAGACTTAAAGGGGTCACGAGAAAAGGACAAAACTCGAATCTCCACCGGATTTAGAGGAGATTCAAGAAGAGGAAGTAAAGAGTTGTTCCTAGAGGCTAGGAATCTGCAACTCGGGACTCCTCCGGAGTTAAAGGAGTCGTGAGAAAGGGACAAAACTCAAATCTCCTCTGGACTTAATGGAGACACGTGAAAAGGGAATAAAGAGTTGTTCGTGGAGGCCAGGAATTAGCGACTCGGGAATCCTCCGGACTTAAAGGAGTCAAGAGAAAGGGACAAAACTCGAATCTACTCTGGACTAAAGGGAGACACATGAAAAGGGAATAAAGAGTTGTTCCTGGAGGCCAGGAATCAGCAACTCGTGACTCCACTGGATTTAACAGAGTCGCAAGAAAGGGACAAAACTCGAATCTCCACCGCGCTTAAAGGAGACACGAGAAAAGGGAATAAAGTTCTGCTCCTGTAGGCTTGGAATCAGCGACCCGGTACTCCTCCAGAATTAATGGATTCGCGAGAAAGGGATAAAACACGAATCTCCTCCGGACTTAAACGAGACACGAGAAAAGGGAATAAAGAGTAGTTCCTGGAGGCCAGTAATCAGCAACTCCGGACTCCTCCCGACTTAAAGGAGTCGCGAGAAAGGGACAAAACTCGAATCTCCATCGGACTTAAAGGAGACACGAGAAAAGGGAAAAATGAGCTATTCCAGGATGCCAGGAATCAGCGACTCAAGACTCCTCCAGACTTAAAGGGTTCGCAAGAAAAGGATAAAACTCGAATCTCCACCGGATTTAAAGGAGATTCAAGAAGAGGAAATAAAGAGTTGTTCCTGTAGGCTTGGAATCTGTGACTCAGGACTGCTCCGGACTTAAAGGAGTTGCGAGAAAGGGACAAAACTCGAATCTCCTCCGGACTTAAAGGAGACACATGAAAAGGGAATAAAGAGTTGCTCCTGGAGGCCAGGAATCAGCGACTCGGGACACCTCCGGACTTAAAGGAGTCGAGAGAAATGGACAAAACTCGAATCTCCACCGGACATAATGGAGACACGAGAAAAGGGAATAAAGAGTTGTTTCTCGAGGCCAGGAATCAGCAACTCGGGACTCTTCCTGACATAAAGGTGTCGTGAGAAAGGGGGAAAACTCCAATCTCCTTCGGACTTAAAGGAGACACGAGAAAAGGGAATAAAGAGTTGTTTCTCGAGGCCAGGAATCAACAACGCGGGACTCTTCCTGACATAAAGGTGTCATGAGAAAGGGGGAAAACTCGAATCTCCTTCGGACTTAAAGGAGACACGAGAAAAGGGAATATGAGTTGTTCCTGGTGACACGAGAAAAGGGAATAAAGCACTGTTCTTGGAGGCCAGGAATTTGCGACTCGAGACTCCTCTGGACTTAAATGTGTCGCGAGAAAGGGACAAAACTCGAATCTCCTCCGGACTTAAAGGAGACACGTGAAAAGGGAATAAGGAGTTGTTCCTGGTGGCCAGGAATCTACGACTCGGGACTCCTCCGGACTTAATGGTGTCGCAAGAAAGGGACAAAACTCGAATCTCCTCCGGGCTTAAAGGAGACACGAGAAAGGGAATAATGTTCTGCTCCTGTAGGCTTGGAATCAGCAACCCGGTACTCCTCCAGAATTAATGGAGTCGCGAGAAAGGGATAAAACACGAATCTCCTCTGGACTTAAAGGAGACACAAGAAAAGGGAATAAAGAGTAGTTCCTGGAGGCCAGTAATCAGCAACTGCGGACTCCTCTCGACTTAAAGGAGTCGCGAGAAAGGGACAAAACTCGAATCTCCATCGGACTTAAAGGAGAAACGAGAAAAGGGAATAATGAGCTATTCCTGGAGGCCAAGAATCAGTGACTTGAGACTCCTCCAAACTTAAAGGGTTCGCGAGAAAAGAAGAAAACTCGAATCTCCACTGTATTTAAAGGAGATTTAAGAAGAGGAAATAAAGAGTTGTTCCTGGAGGCTTGGAATCTGCGACTCGGGACTGCTCCGGACTTAAAGGAGTCGCGAGAAAGGGACAAAACTCGAATCTCCACCGGACTTAAAGGAGACACATGAAAAGGGAATAAAGTGTTGTTCCTGGAGGCCAGGAATCAGCGACTCGGGACTCCCCCAAACTTTAAGGAGTCGAGAGAAAGGGACAAAACTCAAATCTCCTTTGGACTTAAAGGAGACACGTGAAAAGGGATTAAAGAGTTGTTCCTGGTGGCCAGGAATCAGCGAGTCAGGACTCCTCCAAACTTATAGGAGTCGCGAGAAAGGGACAAAACTCAAATCTCCTCTGGACATAAAGGAGACACGAGAAAAGGGAATAAAGAGTAGTTTCTGGAGGCCAGGAATCTGCAACTCGGGACCCTTCCAGTCTAAAAGGAGTCGCGAGAAAGGGACAAAACTCGAATCTCCTTCGGACTTAAAGGAGACACGAGAAAAGGGAATATGAGCTGTTCCTGGAGACACGAGAAAAGGGAATAAAGCGCTGTTTTTGGAGGCCAGGAATCTGCGACTCGGGACTCCTCCGGACGTAAAGGTGTCTCGAGAAAGGGACAAAACTTGAATCTCCTCCGGAAATAAAGGACACACGTGAAAAGGGAATAATGAGTTATTCCTGGAGGCCAGGAATCTGCGACTCGGGACTCCTCCGGACATAATGGAGTCGCAAGAAAGGGACAAAACTCGAATCTCCTCCGGGCTTAAAGGAGACACGAGAAAAGGGAATAATGTTCTGCTCCTGTAGGCTTGGAATCAGCGACTCGGTACTCCTCCAGAATTAAAGGTTTCGCGAGAATGGGATAAAACACGAATCTCCTCCGGACTTAAAGGAGACACGAGAAAAGGGAATAAAGAGTAGTACCTGGAGGCCAGTAATCAGCAACTCCGGACACCTCCCGACTTAAAGGAGTCACGAGAAAGGGACAAAACTCGAATCTCCATCGGGCTTAAAGGAGACACGAGAAAAGGGAATAATGAGCTATTCCTAGAGGCCAGGAATCAGCGACTCGAGACTCCTCCAGACTTAAAGGTTTCGCGAGAAAAAGGCAAAACTCGAATCTCCGCCGAATTTAAAGGAGATTCAGGAAGAGGAAATAAAGAGTTGTTCCTGGAGGCTTGGAATCTGCGACTCGGGACAGCTCCGGACTTAACGGAGTCGCGAGAAAGGGACGAAACTCGAATATCCTACGGACTTAAAGGAGACACATGAAAAGGGAATAAAGAGTTGTTCATGTAGGCCAGGAATCAGCGACTCGGGACTCCTCTAGACTTAAAGGAGTCGAGAGAAAGCGACAAAACACGAAAGTCCTCCGGACATAAAGGGGACACGTGAAAAGGGAGTATAGAGTTGTTCCTGGTGGCCAGGAATCAGCGAGTCAGGACTCCTCCAAACTTATAAGAGTCATGAGAAAGGGACAAAACTGAAATCCCCTCTGGAAATAAAGGAGACACGAGAAAAGGGAATAAAGAGTTGTTTCTGGAGGCCAGGAATCAGCAACTCGGGACTCTTCCAGACGTAAAGGAGTCGCGAGAACGGGACAAAACTCGAATCTCCTTCGGAATTAAAGGAGACACGAGAAAAGGGAATAAGAGCTGTTCCTGGAGACACGAGAAAAGGGAATAAAGCGCTGTTCTTGGAGACGAGGAATCTGCGACTCGGGACTCCTCCGAACGTAAAGGTGTCGCGAGAAAGGGACAAAACTCGAATCTCCTCCGGACTTAAAGGAGACACGTGAAAAGGGAATAATGAGTTGTTCCTGGAGGCCAAGAATCTGCGACTCGGGACTCCTCCAGACTTAATGGAGTCGCAAGAAAGGGACAAAACTCGAATCTCCTCCGGGCTTAACGGAGACACGAGAAATGGGAATAAAGTTCTGCTCCTGTAGGCTTGGAATCAGCGACCCGGTACTCCTCCAGAATTAAAGGTTTCGCGAGAAAGGGATAAAACACGAATCTCCACCGGACTTAAAGGAGACACAAGAAAAGGGAATAAAGAGTAGTACCTGGAGGCCAGTATTCAGCTACTCCGGACTCCTCCCGATTTAATGGAGTCGCGAGAAAGGGACAAAACTCGAATCTCCATCGGACTTAAAGGAGACACGAGAAGAGGGAATAATGAGCTATTCCTGGAGGCCAGGAATAAGCGACTCGAGACTCCTCCAGACTTAAAGGGTTCGCGAGAAATGGACAAAACACGAAACTCCACCGGATTTAAAGGAGATTCAAGAAGAGGAAATAAAGAGTTGTTCCTGGAGGCTTGGAATCTGCGACTCGGGACAGCTCTGGACTTAAAGGAGTCGCGAGAAAAGGACAAAACTCGAATCTCCTCCGGACTTAATGGAGACACATGAAAAGGGAATAAAGAGTTGTTCCTGGAGGCCAGGAATCAGCGACTCGGGACTCCTCCGAACTTAAAGGAGTCGAGAGAAAGCGACAAAACTCGAATCTCCTCCGGACTTAAAGGAGACACCAGGAAAGGGAATATGAGTTGTTCCTGGAGACACGAGAAAAGGGAATAAAGCGCTGTTCTTGGAGACCAGGAATCTGCGACTCGGGACTCCTCCGGACGTAATGGTGTCGCGAGAAAGGGACAAAACTCGAATCTCCTCCGGACTTAAAGGAGACACGTGAAATGGGAATAATGAGTTGTTCCTGGAGGCCAGGAATCTGCGACTCGGGACTCCTCCGGACTTAATGGTGTCGCAAGAAAGGGACAAAACTCGAATCTCCTCTGGGCTTAACGGAGACACGAGAAAAGGGAATAAAGTTCTGCTCCTGTAGGCTTGGAATCAGCGACCCGGTACTCCTCCAGAATTAAAGGATTCGCGAGAAAGGGATAAAACACGAATCTCCTCCGGACTTAAAGGAGACACGAGAAAAGGGAATAAAGAGTAGTACCTGGAGGCCAGTATTCAGCTACTCCGGACTCCTCCCGACTTAATGGAGTCGCGAGAAAGGGACAAAACTCGAATCTCCATCGGACTTAAAGGAGACACGAGAAAAGGGAATACTGAGCTATTCTTGGAGGCCAGGAATCAGCGACTCGAGACTCCCCCGACTTAAAGGGTTCGCGAGAAAAGGACAAAACTCGAAACTCCACCGGATTTAAAGGAGATTCAAGAAGAGGAAATAAAGAGTTGTTCCTGGAGGCTTGGAATCTACGACTCGGGACTGCTCCGGACTTAAAGGAGTCGCGAAAAAAGGACAAAACTCGAATCTCCTCCGGACTTAAAGGAGACACCTGAAAAGGGAATAAGGAGTTGTTCCTAGAGGCCAGGAATCAGCGACTCGGGACTCCTCCGGACTTATAGGAGTCGAGAGAAAGCGACAAAACTCGAATCTCCTCCGGACTTAAAGGAGACACGTGAAAAGGGAGTATAGAGTTGTTCCTGGTGGCCAGGAATCAGCGAGTCAGGACTCCTCCAAATTTATAGGAGTCGCGAGAAAGGGACAAAACTCAAATCTCCTCTTGACATAACGGAGACACGAGAAAAGGGAATAAAGAGTTGTTTCTGGAGGCCAGGAATCAGCAACTCGGGACTCTTCCAGACTTAAAGGAGTCGCGAGAAAGGGACAAAACTCGAATCTCCTTCGGACTTAAAGGAGACACGAGAAAAGGGAATATGAGCTGTTCCTGGAGACACGAGAAAAGGGAATAAAGCGCTGTTCTTGGAGGCCAGGAATCTGCAACTCGGGACTCCTCCGAACTTAAAGGTGTCGCGAGAAATGGACAAAACTTGAATCTCCTCCGGACTTAAAGGAGACACGTGAAACGGGAAAAAAGAGTTGTTCCTGGAGGCCAGGAATCTGCGACTCGGGACTCCTCCAGACTTAATGGAGTCACAAGAAAGGGACAAAACTCGAATCTCCTCCGGGCTTAAAGGAGACACGAGAAAAGGGAATAGAGTTCTGCTCCTGTAGGCTTGGAATCAGCGACCCGGTACTCCTCCAGAATTAAAGGAGTCGCGAGAAAGGGATAAAACACGAATTTCCTCCAGACTTAAAGGAGACATGAGAAAAGGGAATAAAGAGTAGTTCCTGGAGGCTAGTAATCAGCTACTTCGGACTCTTCCCGACTTAAAGGAGTCGCGAGAAAGGGACAAAACTCGAATCTCCATCGGACTTAAAGGAGACACGAGAAAAAGGGAATAATGAGATATTCCTGGAGGCCAGGAATCATCGACTCGAGACTCCTCTAGACTTTAAGGGTTCACGAGAAAAGGACAAAACTCGAATCTCCACCGGATTTAATGGAGATTCAAGAATAGGAAATAAAGAGTTGTTCCTGGAGGCTTGGAATCAGCGACTCGGGACTGCTCCGGACTTAAAGGAGTCGCGAGAAAGGGACAAAACTCGAATCTCCTCCGGACTTAAAGGAGACACATGCAAAGGGAATAAAGAGTTGTTCCTGGAGGCCAGGAATCAGCGACTCGGGACTCCTCCGGACTTAAAGGAGTCGAGAGAAAGGGAAAAAACTCGAATCTCCTCTGGACTTAAAGGAGACACGTGAAATGGGAGTATAGAGTTGTTCCAGGTGGCTTGGAATCAGCGACCCAGGACTCCTCCAAACTTATAGGAGTCGCGAGAAAGGGACAAAGCTCAAATCTCCTCTGGACAAAAAGGAGACACGAGAAAAGGGAATAAAGAGTTGTTTCTAAAGGCCAGGAATCAAGAACTCGGGACTCTTCTAGACATAAAGGAGTCGTGAGAAAGGGACAAAACCCGAATCTCCTTCGGACTTAAAGGAGACACGAGAAAAGGGAATATGAGCTGTTCCTGGAGACCCGAGAAAAGGGAATAAAGTGCTGTTCTTGGAGGCCAGGAATCTGCGACTCGGGCTCCTCCGGACTTGAAGGTGTCGCGAGAGAGGGACAAAACTCGAATCTCCTCTAGACTTAAAGGAGACACATGAAAAGGGAATAAAGAGTTGTTCCTGGAGGCTAGGAATCTGCGACTCGGGACTCCTCCGGACTTAATTGAGTCGCATGAAAGGGGCAAAACTCGAATCTCCTCCGGGCTTAAAAGGGACACGAGAAAAGGGAATAAAGTTCTGCTCCTGTAGGCTTGGAATCAGCGACCCGGTACTCCTCCAGAATTAATGGATTCACGAGAAAGGGATAAAGCACGAATCTCCTCCGGACATAAAGGAGACACGAGAAAAGGGAATAAAGAGTAGTTCCTGGAGGCCAGTAATCAGCAACTCCGGACTCCTCCCGACTAAAAGGAGTCGCGAGAACGGAACAAAACTCGAATCCCCATCGGAGTTAAAGGAGACACGAGAAAAGGGAATAATGAGCTATTCCTAGAGGCCAGGAATCAGCGACTCGAGACTCCTCTAGACTTAAAGGGTTCGCGAGAAAAGGTCAAAACTCGAATCTCCACCTGATTTAAAGGAGATTAAAGAAGAGGAAATAAAGAGTTGTTCCTGGAGGCTTGGAATCTGCGACTCGGGACTGCTCCGGACATAAAGGAGTCGTGAGAAAGGGACAAAACTCGAATTTCCTCCGGACTTAATGGAGACACGTGAAAAGGGAATAAAGAGTTGTTCCTGGAGGCCAAGAATCTGCGACTCGGGACTCCTCCGGACTTAATGGAGTCGCAAGAAAGGGACAAAACTCGAATCTCCTCCGTGATTTAACTCACTTTACTAGTGCAGGCATGTTGAATCCAAGCAGAAGTTTGTTCATAGCCCAAGCAGTTTGAGTTTATTCAAAAGATTTTTCAGAAACTCAGAGCAGACCCAGGAGCAGTTACAGAGTTGCGCGATACTGTCAAGCTCAGAATGATCAGAACCGTCAACCAGCAGCACCTTGCTTAGCCACAGCCA
>JAMKQA010080511.1:0-14770 GCA_024699735.1 Posidonia australis
GGGATCTATGAGAGGGGTAACTCATGGAAGCTGGAGGGCCTCGTAGACGAAGAGGCTCGAATATTCTCGAGCACATTCGTTGGCAAAGGTAACAGCCGGAAGATGGAAGGTCAACAGTCGTAGTCTGGAAACGGCTGGGCGCCTGCTTTGTGCGCCACCTTGGTGCGCCAACTTGGTGCGCCATCTAGGTGTGCCACCTTGGTGCGCCTAGCTACCTCACAGATTTCTGGGCTCTGGCTTGCTAATAGGCTTGGGGCTAGGTTTATTGGCTAATCACATCCAAAGCAACATAAGGATACTCATTTTCGGGTTACCTCAAAATCGGGGTGTCTACAGATGGCATTTGACAACACGCACTATGATGCTTTTGGGATTTTGGTTATTCCTCTGATCGTTGGTCTGGCTTGTTTCAAGGTAGAATTTTATGTTGTTGACCTTGAACCGTCTTTCAATCTCTTGCTTGGGTGCCCTTGGCTCCACAAGCATCAGGTTATCCCCTTGACTCTTCATCGAATGATTAAATTCCGTTGAGACAACGACATTGTCGTTGTGATGGCGGAAAATTTTGAAAAGGTGAAGGTCACGGTGGTTTCTTCTTTATCCCTTCAAACTATCCAATTTGATACCAAATCTTATGATGTATTTTATCGAATTGACTGTTTTGGGCCCGTCAATTTCATTTCAATTCTTGAGCATGTCAGCCATTTGGTCGCTTTTGGCAACTCTTTTACGATGGTCGAGAATATTTGCCAAAGATGGGGTACAAGAAAGGAACACTTCTCGGGCAGAATGGCCAAGAAATCGCAAAACCAATTACAGTAGAAGAAAGACAGGAATTTAAAGGACTGGGATACGAATGGAAGCCACAAGATGGATTCTCGCGGAATCACAAGTCCTAGAAACTCTTTATTCCATGAAATTTATCCAACTTTGATAGTGTAGGTTTTCTGGATCCCAATCAGAGTCATGTTGTTGCAGAATCTGTACAGAGTGGATCAACCAGTGGACTGGAGTGGGTCTGTTTGGAGGACTACTATTCAAAGGAAGTAAGGCAAACACAATCCTTTCCACCAAGGACAGTTAGGCTTGTGTTGTCGCCTCCAGAATTGGTTGTAGGTCCTCCCATAGATCCTCTTATAGTTCAGCAAGAGTAGTTTCATCAGTAGTTTCACCAACACTTCAGTCAGTTCTGACAGAGTCACAGCTAGATTAGCTAGAATCACCACCTGAAGTACAAGAAACTACCAGTGCATATTACGTGGACTTTGCTTTTGATGAAGAAGAGAGATGCTGTAGTGGCACAAGTTGACAGTATGCTTAGTGATTTGGAAGTTCTATTCTAGGTGTAGTTGGCAACACTGGTAGAAGATACAAAGAGTGAACTCAGGTGTAGAAAGGGAAAGGCTGTGGTTACAGAGTTTAGTATAGAGCAGTTGGTTTCACAAGGCCAGTTCACCATCATGGTCCTAGAAGAAGCTAGATCAATGAATGCTAGACCAGAGGAGTTTATCTCCTATCAGTTGGGAGGGGGGTCTAGTTGGTACTACCAGTTTCGGCCCCATTTGAGTAGTGGGGTCCAAAAAAACAAAAGATCTTGAGTTAGGTTCAAGAGAGAATGCAGGCGGTAACACTCATATCAGTGAGTCAGAGGACAACTGCCCACCTGTCACACACATTGTACATACCACCAAAGGAAACCATAAAAATGAAAATAATCATCTAAACGATAAGGCTATAGAAGAAATGGGACTGCCAAGTACATCAGTAAGTTCAGATGCGTTGAAGCCAGAAGTTGTCAGAGGCACTCATAGAAAGACTAGAGTGACAGTGACCATTCTAATGCATCATCAAGGGCAGCGTTCCAAGCAGATATACTCTTTTGGAGACACTGACCCATCCTTGCAATAAGAAGTCCTTTTAGAACTTATCGCATATGAAGAAGAGAATGATGCAGGAACAAATGAAGATAGTCATGTCACATTAGATTTTCATCCTTATGACGATGATCCAGAAGGCCCGAACTTGCATGTAGAAGAGGAAACCGAGCTTGTAAACATTGGCACTGTGGAAAATATTAAAGAAGTGTGAATTAGTGTTATGCTCACAACACAGGCTCGAGCATAATTTGTTAGGCTTCTCCAAGAATATGCAGATGTTTTTTGCTTGGAGCTATGATGACATGGTCCAGCTAGACGTTGAGGGAGTAGTGCACATGTTGCCGCTCAAGCCTAACGTTAGGCTGGTCAATCAAAAGTTGCGTAGATGGAGGCCACAATGGCTATTGAAGCTTAAAGAAGAGATAATGAAGCAGCACAAGGTCAACTTCTTGAAGGTCATCCTCTACCTGGAATGGTTGGCCAATGTGGTACCAGTGCTGAAGAAGGATGGTCAGGTTCGAATGTGTATTGATTATTGGGACCTAAACAAGGTAAGCCCGAAGGATGATTTCCCACTCTCACAGATTGATGTGCTTGTGGACAATACTGTAGGACATAAAATGTTGTCATTCATGGACGAATTCTCAAGTTACAATCAAATCAGAATGGTAGAAGAGGATATGGAGAAAACATCATTCATCATCCTGTAGGGAGTATCATGTTACAGTGTTATGCCATTTGGGCTAAAGAACGCTAGGGCCACATATCAGAGGGTGATGACAACATTGTTCCATAACCTTATGCACCAAAATATCGAGGTCTATGTAGATTACATGATAGATAAGTCAAAAGAGCCTGAACAAAACATTGCCTGCTTAAGAAAGTTGTTCAACCGCCTTACTAAAATACATGCTCCGGCTTAACCCCAATAAATGTGTATTTGGGGTGTCATCAGGCAAGATTCTGGGATATATCATCAATCAGAAGGGAATTAAGGTAGATCCTAACAAGGCTAAGGTTATCACCGAGATGCCTCCACCTACAACAAAAAAGGAGGTTTGAGGATTGCTAGGGTGTTGTAGTATATCAACTGATTTATTGCCTAGCTTACACTGATCTGTGAGCTAATTTTCAAGCTCTTGAGGGAAAACACACAAATCCATTGGAGTGAAAACTGCTAAGAGGCTTTTGACAAAATAAAGCAACTCTTGGTGAGACCATCAGTCTTAGTTCCTTTGATACTAGGGTGTCCTCTATTTCTCTACCTGTTAGTAACACAACATTCAATGGTTGTAGTCCTGGGTCAACATGATGAGATAGGTCGTAAAGAGAAGGCCATTTATTACTTAAGCAAGAAATTTAACGATTGTGAAATTAAGTGCACCACAAATGAGAAAGTCTGCTTATCCATTGTTTGGCCACACAACGCTTGAGACACTATATGATGGCATATCCTATTCTATTGTTGTGCCAGCGTGTTCCCATGAAATACTTGTTCCAGAAACTAGCACTGGTGGACAGGTGTGTCAAGTGGTAGGTGCTTTTATCTTAGTTTGATATCACTTTTGTCACTTAGAAGTGTATGAAAGGGCAGACTGCGGTAGATCACTTAGCAGATTTACCTTTTCCAGAATATCAACCTATACGAACTTAGTTCCCTGACGAGGATATATTGTTCACCATGGCAGAGGATGAGCCAGAAGAACCCCGTGACAAGGAGTAGTGGCATCTCTACTTTGATGGCACGGTTAACAAGCAAGGTATGGGAATTGGTGCGGTACTAGAAACTCCATAAGGCCAGATGATCCCACTTGCTTGAAAGTTGATCTTTGTGTGCACCAATAATATGGCAGAATATGAGGCATGTATTCTTGGATTCCGGGCTACATTAGAGTATGGTGTGTGGAAGTTGCATGTGCACAGCGATGCCATGCTGGTCATCTCACAAGTTGCAACTGGAAGACGATGGATCTGAAACTGGTGCCTATCACACCCATCTTTTAAAGCTCATGTCCCAATTTGTGGAAACATGCTTCTCCTTTATGAATAGAGCCAAGAATGCCTACGTTGATGTGTTAGTCACTCTTGCATCTTGGATGTCCAGCTTGCACAGACTAATCGACACACTGTATAGCATAGAAGAAGTGAATTCCTCAAAAGAGCTCCCATGGTATCATAACATTAAAGTCTTTCTAGAGACTAGGAGTCATCATCCGGATGCATCAGCTATAGACAGAGAGACTATGGTCTGACTAGCATCAAAATATGTGCTCGGAGTTGGTCATCTGTACAGAAGGTCTTATTATTAGATGCTTCTACGTTGTTTGGATAAAAAGGAGGTCGGTACAATAATGCTACAAGTACATGGTGGGACATGTGGGCCACACATGAACGGAGTGCTATTGGGCAAGAAGATAATGTTACAAGGCTACTTCTGGTCGGCCGTGGAGACGAATTGCTGTCATTTTGTGTGAAGATGTCACATTTGTCAAATCCATGGAAACTTTATTCATGCACCCCCACAACAGCTCCACAACATGTCATCACCCTGGTCATTGTCAACGTGGAGAATTGATGTTATCAGAGCCATCCACCTAGTAGCCTCCAACGGACATCAATATAACCTGGTAGCTATTGACTACTTTACTAAGTGGGTGGAAGTTGCCTCTTACAAGACAATGATGACTACAGTAATAGAGAAATTCATCAGGAATAATATCATCACTCGATATGGGGTCTCGCATTCAATCATTTCTAATAATGGGACATATTTCATAGCCAAGAGGGTCGAAGATTTTCTACAAGAGTTCCATATCAAGCATCACAGGTCCTCTCCATATCTTCCTCTGACGAATGGGGCAGTGGAATCTACCAATAAGAATCTAACTAAGATCCTTAAGAAAATGGCAGAAACTCATGAGGACTGACATGACAAGCTCTCGTATACTTTGTGGGCTTACAAAACATTAATCTAGACTTTAACCAGAGCAACTCCATATTCTCTAGTCTATGGTATGGAGATAGGCCTACCTATAGTGGTGGGAATACCCTTGCTCAACGTCCTAAGAGAAGCAGAGTAGGATAAAGCAGAATGGATTGAGGACTGCTTTGTTCAGCAGAACATAATAGTTGAGCATAGAATGCAGGCCACGCATCATGCATAGTGTTATAAGAAATGGATGGCAAAAGCCTATTTGAAGAAGGTTCGACCTAGAAATTTCTCGCTAGGGGACCTGGTCTTGTGAACTATACATCTCCTTGATGGTCGTGGCAAATTAGGCCAAATTGGCGAGGACCATTTGTAATCAAACAGGTCTTCTCTGGAGGAGCAGTAATCTTGGAGGACATTGACCACATTGAACAATCAGAGCCAGTTAACTCATGCTACCTAAAGAAGTACTATCAGTGACTGCAGGCCTCATGTCCTCACTCTGCGACACTATCCTCCTCCTCTATATATGCATGCATTCATTATCGTATCAATGTTGTTTGCATCCATGTAGCCTTACATTTTAACGCATGCCTAATTAACTCTTATTCAGTACCCATCTATAGGCAAGTAGTCATCATTAACATCATATGCATGGATCATTGTCCAGTGATGATAAGCGGAATAAACTTGCCTATGTAGGGAATGTGTAGCACCTCCTCAAGTAGATACTATCTAAGTGACATAGAGAGTGAGGGAGCCACAACTCATTGTGAATTGGGCGAACTATTCAAGCCGCTCACGGAACTTACACCTCTATAGGGAGAGAAACTTTTGGGGGTGAGAATGAGAATGTGAGATAAATAAAATGTATCAACGAAAGGACATAAAAGAATTAGAAGACAGAAGTTGCAAATAGAAGTCATAGAGAAAGAAACGCGCAAGCTAGCACTATCCCTACAAGTTATCTTGGAGAGGAGTCGAAGTAAATACCTAGTAAATACATTCCTAAAGGGCCTAGCAAACCCTTTAAATAGCAGGAGCTCCCTAACAATAAACTAGGTACCTATTACCTCAAAGCTAGGGATAGAGTAAGCCTACATGCCTATGAGGGAGAAAAGAATAAAGTAAATAATATAAAAAGCAGGGGTACGATCCTGTAGGGTTTGAAATGGAGCTCGAGACACAATATTGCCTTTCTAAGGAGCCACCTATAATCTAGGTGCCTGGATAGAATCTTGTAAGGATCAAAACTACCCTTCTCTTAAGCTCATGGCTATAAGCATTCTAATACTGAGGGCGCTAATAAGATGCCACAAATCATTCAACATGCATACATTCTCTCTGTAAGCATTATTTTGAAGTGTCGCAAAATCTAATATGGTCCTTTTAGCCAGGGGCATGTTAGCTCCTTTCAGTCTATAAGGATTAGAAGGGCATTGCCTAAACCAGAGGCATGTAAGCTGCTCTTATTGGTTAAGGCTACGAATGTTAAACCAAGGGCATTTCAGCTGTCCTATGGATAGACACACTAAGCCAAAACTTTGAGCAGGGGCATGTCAGCTGCTCTAATTGGTCAGAACCTCCAATGCCTAAACTAGGGACATGTCTGCTGCTTACTGAACACAAGAATAAATAGACTGCTCTCAGAATGTGCCAGTTAGGGGAAGGAGATCTTAATAGTCTCTCCAAGCACTCTTGCAAGTAAACAGGATACCCCATGATAAGAGAATACTTTGGAACCTTCAAGAGTGAGTTGACACTCGATCAACTCTCTCTGATACAAGATGAAAGGGTTCAGTACTTGATCAACTCTCGCTGAAATCTTCCCAACAGTTATAAGACAAAACTAGTTATAAGACACACTTGGTAAATGAAACAAGGTGCATTATCTTAGCTTAATCATAGCTTCAAAGAGCAAGCATACATGACCAAAATTTATTCAAGCTAAAAAAAAATAGGGTTCAGTAGGGAATAAAGCAAAATAGCTACACATCTGTGCTACTTTATGCCCTCTTTGAGATGCCAACATTAGGGAGCAAAGGTGGACCCAGAAGAGCTCACTAATAGGCCAGGTTTCTTGGATTTCAGTCTCATACTCCGATGTATACCCACCGCCCTTCGCCATTGCAACACTGTCAAACTAGATGCAGCAGTGAAGCAAACGAGACAATTCAGTGGTCATGGCTGTCAAACTTAGTGGGTAGGATTGAAAGCAAGTTGGCATCGTACTTTGGGTGAAAGAATCTTGGTGGTATCCGAATTGGCGCATCACGTGGATCGAGTGATACTCCACTCATCCAGAAAATCTTGGCAGAACGATCAGCCTCAAGTCCCCGTCATTAAAGAAAACAACAAAGGGCTCAGCCATGGATGGGATGATGTGCCAGATTACTCTCTCCTTAGTCAGATTTTCTAGCATCTCATATGCTACCTTTACAGAAGTGATGGTCTGAGAATGCCCACTGTGATAGTATGCCTCGAAAGTAGAGCACTGTGGATGCAGAATCTCGACTCTTAGATGTGCAGGCAACCAAACCTGGGAATAGATCAGATCTCATGAAGTACTCTATGGTATATAGGAAAGGAAGCATACACTTAAAGATATGTGCACCTGTACCAGGGCCCCACAACAGCAAAAGTGTTGGCATTGATGTAGTGAACGATCTAATGCTTGATATGTCTCTGCCAGGATGACCGGAGCTAGATTGATTTGTCAACTCACAACAGCAAGGGTGATCTCAACTACCTCAATGCCCATAGTCATTCTTCCATGGCTGAAAACAAACTCTCCTAGGAAGTAGACGACGAAGCCTTGAAGCCAGAGCTCGTCATCAAGAATTTCTCTCTTATCGATAATTTCATCAAAGTACTCCAGTCGAAACATGGGAGATTGCCTATCTTTGTAGATCAGGCGTTGTCTACAAACACCAATGGACAGGCCAGTAAGTTGGCACAAAACAGAGGCATAGCTATCCCGTTGCATGAATATGGTGGGCCACAGAAACTTGGATAAATAGCATATTCAACGTACCTCTTCTAGTGTTGGGGTTAGCTCCACTTGTCCGAAGCAGAAGACGTGGAAGGCTGGTTTTCAAAAGCGGGCGGTGGCACATAGTAAATATCGATTGACGTTAACCTTGGCTATGCCTAGAAACTTTGTGGATATTCCCCAGACTCAAAGTTTCTCCAGGTCATCAATGTTCAGTCTAGTGATCCAATCTCGTAATACATTTGAGCAGGTGTGACCATGGTTGAGAATCCCTGAAACCCAAAAGAGGAGAGGTAACAAAAAGAGAAGGAGCTACAATCAACTCCAAGGAAAAGAAGTAATAAAGCTCACCATGTTTCTCTTGCTAAAGATGGGGAGTATTGAGCTCAAGGATTCTCTCTTTCTCTAATGCATATGCAGAAATGGTGAAACTCCGAAGCTTAAATAGAGATGAAGGAATCTAAGATTAGGGAGAATATTGCCATTACCATGGTAGGTGAGGCTCGAATTGAGAAGGTAAGGGAAGTGGTTAAGAGGTAGGTTAAGAGTAGATGACTCACGAAACATGCACGCCCCAACTTCCTGAGAATTGAAAAGTCAAGTGACTAATGCTGGCGCAAGATTCAGATGTAAATTCGCAGCAATAATAGAAAACGAGTTTTGCTGGCGACAATAACTAGCGAGAATTGTTGGCAAAAGTCATTGGCAAAAATAATCGGCAAAAAGTCCCATAATGCAATATTCAGTGTAGTTTGGCTGGAAAGCTCACTTGGTTGGCACAAAGGATTGTGGGCACCTGCAATGCAAGCAATAAAGCATCCAAAACACACAAACACACATAATGGTCAAATTTGGAATATTTTCTGGCATTTAAATACAGTTTTGTCACATTTTTACAATTGCTTATCTATAGAACATAAAGTTTGATTACAACAAAATTTCTAAATAAAGGAGATAACTAAGCTAGTCCTCCCAAGAGCTACGTTCCTCATCAGAATCAATGATATCGTCCCTCCTAGCAATAGCTGTAGCAGTGGTAGTTTGGAGGCACTTGTGGCTGATCCTCAAAGAGATCTTGGCTAAAGTAGCTCTGACTCGTTGTGGCCCAACAGTAAAGGTGGCAGTGCCTTTTTCTCCTAAGACATCCTGAGGATCAAAGTCTATTGAGAAATCCTCACTGGTGTCAGGGTTGAGGCCCCTCTCAACCCTACTGCCCTGCAAACAAGGAAGCAGTTTGTCAAGCACAGTATTATTGAATAAATTAAAATTGAATTGCTGATTAACATAAATTCATACCTCAAGTAAAGCCTGCTTGTGAATCTCCTGTAGAAAAAGCAAAAACACAGTGGTCAGTATAGTTTATATAAAGCTAGTTGTTGAATTTAAAGGAGAGTTTGTACGTCCTGGCGCTTCATCTCCTTGTAGAATGTCATGAAGCACTCCTCGAATCCCTATCTAATGCAAAAGGATAGATCAGAAAAACAAAGTGTATCCAGGAACAAAGTATTAACACAAGAAGGATTGCTTTGTGATGGAATTGACTTATGTACCCACCATCAAGTTGGAATGTTGTGAGAGAAACGCTGATGTCGTGGGTAGATAGGTTGATTGCACTGCTGGGATCTGGGGTGATGCTGTAGCTGTGGTGGCGGCTGTTGAAAAGATCAGAGGGACTACGTAAGGAATTAACATCAACACTACAGTCGCTATACCTGTTGCAATTGATGGGAGCACATAGTGCTAAAAAATATTGACCGGGCAGTACTCGCCACTGTTGCTACCCACCACTGCTTAAGTCTTTGTCATCTAGACATGAGGGGCTCTCATCCAAATAATAATCCTCTATGTAGACCAACTCTTCTGAATCTAGCAGGGCTTCCTACAGTTGTGTTGTATCTGGCGAGCTGACGCTTTGGTTAGGGTCGAGGATTCCTACATTGACAAAGTTAGTTAAATTGGAAGGAATGGGGAGTTTCTTCATCTTCAGCAGGTGGTTGGACTCCTATTGCTCATATCTGAGGCCTTCGCAATCCTTACGCTCTATAGCAACAATAGGCTTGGTGATCCCCTATCCATTCCACCTGAGGGGTGTCCCTTTCTCATATCCCCACCTATGGCACAAATTCTCAACCATCAAGAAGGGATTGCTACGAACAGGTGGATAAAAGCCACACACAAAGTTAGGGATGAAGTTAACCGACTCAAGCCGATTAATATGAAACAACACATCAGAAGGCTTGGACTAGAACTGCATAGTCTGGAGAGCAACAAAAGTTATAGAGTCAACCCTCTCTTTCTTGAAGTTTTCGTCCATGATGTCAACAATGCTATTGTCCCAGCCAACCTTAATCATGCAGTGGAGGGTCGAAGGAATGACTTGATGCTTGTACAACCAAGGGCACTCAAGTAGGAGGTTGAAGGAAGACTTGAGATCCACAATGTAGAAATCTACATTGAACTCAACTACACCAATGGTGAGGGGGATGACCAGGAGACGTAGTGCGTTGTGATGTGTGTAATCAAACGACGTCATTCCCTTGACTACTAGCGTGACATCCTCAACTTTGAATCTGAGCTTATTTGCTGTGTGTAAGGGGCAGACATTTAAGCCTGCACTATTGTCAACCAAGGTAAGGGGGATGTGGAAGTTTTGATGCTGTGCAATCACAAACAACGGTTGGTTGTGGTTGGTCCTCGCCAGTGGCAATTCTTCTATAGAGAAAGAAATGATCTATGACGTGGCGATCATTCCCACCATGGACTTAAGGGTTGTTGGATCAATATTGGGGGAAACATGTGTGGCCTAGAAGACACGGAGGAATGCCTCCTTATGCTTAGTTGAAGTGTGGATAAGGTCCCCGATAGAAATGTCTACTTGAACTTCTTCAACTGTGTGGTGATATCAGTTGTGGGATTGCTGGTGGCTGTTGCTGTGGTTGGTTTAGGCAAAACTGCTTTAGCAATAGGGGAAGGGATGGGGTTTTTAGGCTATGGTGAAGGAAGAGCTGGTTTCTTGGGTGGCGGAGCTGGGGCCTTGTACACCTAGCTCGATCGCGTGACCTCCGTGCACATTTCTATGGTGTAGTCATAGGACAAACGAGGGGTGTCCCGAGTCATATTGATAACCACGGGTGCTCTGGCGGCCAACTCCAACTGGGAAACTGGTAGGCTTATTGCAGTGGTTGCTAAGGATGGTTGTGGCTGGGAAAGCTTTGACAATGGCTTGGCTAGCAAGCAGATTGGGGTGGTAGGTGAAGACTTCATGGTGGGAATTGCATCCACATGCTACGAGTTGGCGGTGAGCTAGATCATATTTATTGAGGACCTCGGTCCTTTGAGGAAAGAACAATACAAAGAGTGGGGAAAGGGAGTGGAAAAATCTTGGAACAGATCAAAAGGGTCCGATGTTGACGCATCAGAGCAGCAAGAAAGGTGGAATGAACCCTTGAATCCCTAGTGTGCTCGAATTGGTATGTTTGGGCAAGGGCTGGTTGACAATGCTAGACTGGGGTGGTGCTTGTGCTGGTGTTGAAGCTAGATTGGGTGTGGAGCTTGCCTCCTATGTGTTGATGATGATGACCTTGCGATCAATCAGGTCATAGATGGCATTCCACTGAGTGAAGTAGCTGTCTGTAGAGTGTCCCACCACTCTATGGAAGTTGCAGAAAAGATCTACTTTGTACCAGCCTAGGAGTGGGCTTGGTGGTGGACAGATCTCTAGAAACCTCAAGAGTGACTGTACCTTGGGCATGACGAAGCTAAGGTGCTTGACCAGAGGAGTATACTACCGCTCTAGGTGTCGCGGACGTCCTTGACCATGGTGTAGTCCTTGCCTTGCCAGTGCGATGGGGTATACTGGCTCGGTTGTGGTGGTGATGTGAGAAGTGTGTGGTGGGGTGCATAAACTAGCTGATGTTGAGCTAGTGGCCTCACTACATTAGTAGGCACAATAGGGGATCCTACATGTGCAACAACGATCTTGGGGGATCTCTCCTCTTGTTGAAGTTATTGCTCGTGCCATTGTTGTTGTTGTTACTACTGTTGATACCGATATTATGGCTGGGGGTGGTCGCCTGCTTGGCGAATGCAGTGAATGCAGGAAAGTTACTACTACGCAACGAACTTTCTATACAAGCACTAGCTCGGATCAGGGATGCAAAGGTAGTGATAGGTTGAATGCTCAGTAGAGCCTTAGTGGCTGGCTATGCTCCACGGATGACCATCTCGATGGACACCTCGACAAACATTTGACATACTCTCCAAATGGCTCATGAGGCTTCTGCTTGGTGGTGGCGAAGTCCTCGTGCTTTGGGACTAGGTTGAGGTTGAAAGAATATTGCTCTAGGAATGCCTAGCTAAGGTCCTTCCAAGTCTTGATCGATGCCATGTCCAAGGAAGTGAACCACTTCAGGGAAGGACCGGTTAGACTCTTCTGGAAAAGATGTACTGTTATTTTTTCAAAGTCCAAGACTTGGAACTTCAATGGGAGAGTTGCCTTTGGAAAGTAGTAGAGGTCTCGAAACTGGTAAGACTGGTAGTTGTCGCATGCACTTGGCAAAGTGCTCTCTCAAGATCGCTCATCTTTGTTAGGAAAGTGTTCACGGTCGCTGTTGGCGAAATTGGTGCAACTAGGGCGGTCCCTGCGTATGCCATCTAGGTCGCCCCTATGTGCTCCTTCGGGTCCACCATCATGCCACCTAGTGTCATAGCATCATAGCTGACATACTTGTGCTCTGGTGTGTTGTGTTGTGTCAGGAATGTAGTGGTTGGTATTTGATGCAAGGGAGAGGGGGTAGCAGTATGATGTGTAGGATGAGGTATAGTGTAGGGGAGCAATAGTTGTTGTGCTAGTATGGATCCAAACAGTGGGACGTGATAGTGCTAAGCTCCAGTTAGACCCAAAGGCTGACCACCAGGTGGCAGAGTAAGATGTTTTGCTATGGGTGGAGTTGGTGTGGAAGGCAGGACCGACACCCCCATTGTCTAAGCAACAACAAGCTAAGATGATGGTTGAAGCGAAGGTGTAGTGGGGGTAGGCTGATATGTCAAAAGGGGTTGTAGAGGACAGACCAGGACTATCCTTCATGACTGTAGATGGACTTAGAGGAGAGAGAATGCATGTTCCTATATGCTTCAAGCATGCAAATAAGAGTATATGCTTTTTACTTGAGTTTTATTAAGCCATGAAGGGGGAAATAAATGTTTTATCTCTAGTTCTCCCTAAGTTTCTTATTTCTCTTGCAAACTTTTAAATTAATAGGGAAAAAGGGAGGCAAACAAGTCTCTAATTGTCCTAGATTAATGACTAAAAGGAGAAGAAAATCAAGCAACATGGCACACATACATCACACATCGATCAAAAGGCATGTGCATGGCATGTGGTAGTCTCGTGAGTCATGCTTGTGAGAAATGAAACAAACATCCAATCAAAAGGCATGATATCATGGCATGTGTAAATGTAGTGACATAGCATTTGTGTAAATAAAACAATCACACATCAGAAGACATAACTAACATCAAACAAGAATAAGTAAACAAACAAACATTGCCACACAAACAAGAACAAGGCAAATTGAAAGACAGAGTCTCACATCCCCAGTAGAGTCGCTAGCTGAAGGGTGTTGTGACCGAATCCACATCGGGGACCTTGCGAGCTTGGCACAAGGAGAACCGAACTTGCGAGAGCCAGTGTGGTCACGATGGAAGCAAACGATCCATAGGAAGGATGCTCCTCAAAAAGGAGGGGAAGGAGCATCACAAAACACAAACGGATAAGGAAAAAAATTGAAGTCGCCACCTAGTCTATTAAAGAGAAAACCAGAAGACGAGGAAAATTGGAAACAAAACAAACGATAAAACTCAATTGGAAAAGCTGAATGGAAAACCATGCCAATGGATGCAACACAAAGGTCAATGCTAGTCAAAGAAAGGGTAAGGACTCCTGTTACACATGGGGAAGGTGATAGGCACCCCATACACCCGAAGAATCGGTCTTGCTCGGCTTGTTTGCCTATTTGTGTGGCTATGTAGGCGTGTTTATGCCAATTTATGTTTGCCTTTAAGCCAAAAGATGCAAGGATGCAAGATAAAGACATGATGGTCGGTACAAAACTCAGATAAGAGAGGGTAATTAGAGGAAAACTCGATTAAAGGATGCAAATAATGAGATAAGCAAGCAAGTGACTCGGTTTGATTAAGGCAAAAAGTCCAAAGACTTTCCACACAGGTGGATTGTGTAGGTCCACAGTGGGACTAGCACAGGCTCCATTCATTAGACTTTTCATCATCTAAGAAACCAGTAGAATGAGTCTAAACTAGAAACCAAATTCATGCTAGAGAAGAACAGTAAGTGAAGGCCTTACAAGATCAAAACACGCCTCAAAACTAAAATTGGAGATTAGCAAACAAGAGGTGGCTTGGTCGGCCCATGCTCTAGACCAAGGAACCCACACATCAAGCATGTGGTATCAACTCGAGATCTAGAATTTACAACAGACGATTGACCATCATTGCTTTCCCTGAGCCATAAAGACAAATAAGAAGGCAATGCAAGCATCTAGAAATAAGGAGGGGTCATTGTAACATCTGGGCCCGATTATCCTTTGTATCTAATAAACCATGTATTATTTGTGATTTTGTGCTTAATGGTTTATTAATGGATAATCTGTTGTTTCTTGGTTGTGTGTGGTTGTGGGTTGTTTTCTGTGCATCTGGTTGCAATCTGGGACCAATTTGGAGTCCGGTTGGAAGATGCACAGCCGTCCCGGTTTGCGTGCCATTCCTTTTTTCTTTTCTTTCCTTTTTCTTTTTCCTCCCTCACGTGAACCATTCTTCCCCCACCACTCCCCCGTCTTCTTCTCCTTCCTCTTCCCTTCCCGTGAGGCAGCAGCGGCGGCCCGTGCTCCGACACGACGGGCAGTTGGCGGGATACGGGAGGAGGCGGGCATAAGAGGGCGGAGGCAACCGGGAGAA
>JAMKQA010080630.1:0-10172 GCA_024699735.1 Posidonia australis
ATTTTATTAATAAATTTACAAGTAGGGACCACATGCAATAACTACCACATTTAAATTTAATTAAAAAAAATTGAAAAAAATTTCCCTCCAACAAAAAATCACTAGTAGTTTTATCTTAAAAAAAGTGATTTTAATATTAATCATTAGATTAAAAATCAATCATAATGATGCATCTTCCCTCAAAATAATTAATTTAAGAGAGGATGCAACTGAATCAGATTTTATATTTGTGGTACGTATTTCACAGAGGAGATTATAAAAATGAGCATTCACACGAAAGGGACCACGGTTTCTAAACTCTTATTAATTTACAATTATTCTTGTTTCAAAGTTAGGTGGAAAACGAGCGGCCGAAAAGCCATAGGCTATTACCTGTTTTTTATTAGTGCGAGAACAAACAAAAGTTCAATGATGTGAACATTGAAGCTTAATTGAAAAGGAACATTATTAACATTGGAAAGTTTTTTTTTGCTGTTGTTCGACCACAACTGTCCTTTTCGTGGAGTCGGCATACATTTTATCGTACCAATTTTACTGTAGCTTTTTTTTAAATATAAAATACACATTGGCAGCTGCTTCCTGTATTAATATTAACATGTTGATGACACGACATGTAAGGAGGGATCCTACACATTCTGGTCTTCTACGCTATCTTCTCATTTACATCACTTCACCTCAATTAATCTCATGCAGTTTGACCCAATAATTTATGTTACTCCTTCCAACATGCTAAAGGAACATCTTTTCTCAGTCTCTCTGGTTGGTGAAATAATAGACATGCTAAAAGGAACATGAATTAGATTTCAGCACCATGACTCAATTTGATGCAGTTGGGTCTTTCTGAGAGTAAAAATCTTCTCTTGGTTGATACTCTCTGATAAAATCTTGATTAATGTAAATCTATGTAAAAGGGACTGGATTGGTACTGAAGAATGTATTTTTTACACTACACAAAGAAACAATTACTTATTTATTCATTCATTGTCCTTATTCTATTTCCATTTGGAGTACATTTATACAGGGATCTCTTTACCCTGTTGTGTTTTCCATTGTTGATCTGTTTACATTTACTCTTCCCATCAAACTTGACCTACCTATTAAAGACTGCTATACTCTGTTTCAAATCATTCTGTAGACTATTTGGAAGGAAAGAAATAACCGCATTTTAAGAAAGACTTGCAAAGGTTCTAAGATGCGTATATATGAAATTACTTCTCTTATTCATGGCTGGATACATTCTATGACTTCAGGTTTTGATAAAGATGACGCTCTCTGCTCAATCACATCATTCCAACAATCTCGCGAATCCGAGATTACTACCACTGGCTTACTTACCTGTAGGAATGTAAATTCATCTCAGCCCTACTCTACCTCAGTGGATGATCATCCGATCAATGATTAACTCCCTATTAGTCGATTTTTGGCAATTTTTTAGAACATTATTACTTTGCCTGATGGCCTGTGTTGGCTGATATAATTTTTTGATTTGGAGGTTCAACTTCAGAGGAATGTATTAACAAACAATATTGTATTATTTTTGTTTTCCCTAGATCTATTTGCTCGAGGAACTTATAGATCATAGTTTGCCGTTAACAAATAAAGAAACATGAATTATATTCACCAACCATCATTTATGGCAGATGTTATCTTCCAAATCGCAATCGAACTAACCTTTAAGCCACGCACATCTATGGTTGTTTTTTACTGCATTTGAGACTCCAAAATCTCCCAGAAGTTGTAGAACATGACTTTTACCAAGAAATTAGTCAAGCATTACTTAGGACAATTTTAGGATCTTCAAGTTACCTGAGTAGTTAACTATAAATCAAACTAAACATGCATGTGTTTAAGTATCATGATCATTACTCTTCTTATTCAGTGATTAAAGAAAGAGGTTACCTATGGAGTAACCTTGGCTATATAATTCAAGTTTAAAGTTTCGTTTCAAAGATTGTTGATTTATATATATATATATATAAAACACTCTAAATATAAGCAAACCCTACGCAACAGAAGCTAAACTCTTCCTAATCAAGAATCTACAAAAACAATCATGTTAAAAATAGATATAAATAATATACGAATTTTATATATATATTTTTTGGTAACAGTTGAGATAGATTTAAGTTCATCGGCCAAAAGCCATAAAAGAAGTACAATGTTCCAAAATTATTACAACCCAGAGGCTCTATAGCCTTTAAAGATAGCATAAAGCTGTGAATGTTACGTACAAGTATACAAAAATGAGACACAAAAGTATTATATCCAAAATGAATCTATATAATTCTGCCTATTATGCCCACTTTGAGCTTCAGACATGCATATCTTCCACGAATTTTATATATTAAAATTTAATTTCCAAGATCTAAACATGTCATATTCATCACAAATAAAATATATACGGAAGCATATCTAAATATATGTAAAAATCGTAAAAATCCTTATTCCTCTTACTTAGATCTGGTCTTCTAAACTATCATGCTCCTCTTTTTTGTTCTTTCTCAAGATGAAAGTGAGAGAGAAGGGAAGTTAAACGCTTGAGATTTAGGAACCATGACTTCAATATATAGAAGTCTATAATTTTTTTACATATTTCCAATTCAATCCATCAATAAATGGAAAAATGCCCTAATGGTCATTATATATGCTAATCGAGACTGCTTAAGATGCTAATCGAGACTGCTTAAGATGCTAATTAGCTTAATCCAAAAAACCAAATAGATTACTATAATGAGTTGAATTAGAAAATAGTCTATAATACTTTAATTGATTTTATATTGGTTCATATTTTACTAGATTTAACCCAACAATCTCCCACTTAAATAACACATAAAATTAATAATTAAAGTATTAAAACTTTATGAGCTTCAAATGGCTATTTCAATAAAGACATTTTACAATCCGATCTTTGAATTGTATCAATATAAAATTAAAGAGGTTTTCATTACTTTAGACGTATTTTAATCCATAATGGTTACTAATGCTAATACAACTAATGACATGGATATAGTATAGATGTGTAGCATGCAATCTAGGCAAAGTGATCTAAATATGTCCATATCCAACTGATTCAACCTTTAGTAAGATCAACATAAATAACTAAAAAATAAATAACCCAAACCTTTATTTCAGTAGAAAACAATATCAACAACAACAACAAATCATTCAAATACAAACTTTCAATAAATCAATACATTATCAAATGATACAACACCCATATGAGCAACATGTTCATGAAAGACTATGGATGGTACTCTTTTATTAAGTGGATCTGTAATTATGGAATTTGTCTTAATATGCTCTATAGACAACTGATCATTCTGGATTCTTTCTTTCTTTCACAACCAGGAACTTAATGTTTATATGCTTAGATTTTGATGAAATTCTGTAGTTATTGGAATATAGCACTACAGATTTATTATCATAATATAACTTAAGTAATCTTTCAATTTTATTTACAATTTGTAAACCCGTGACAAAATTCTTTTGCTATATTCCTTGATTGGATACCTTACAACATGCTATGTACTCAGCTGCTATAGTAGAATGAACTATAAGTGTCTACTTGACACTTTTCCATGATATAGCTCCTCATACTAGTAACTACACATAGCTTGAGCTTGATCTACGACTATCTTAGCATTTAGCAAAATCGGAGTCAGAATACCTAATAATCTCCAATTGATTCGATTTCCTATACATAAGTGTGAAGTTTTTTGTTCTTTGCAAATACAACATGACCTACTTAACAACTTTCCAGTGATCCATACCTGAATTGTTTAAGTATTTATCTAACATATTCACAATGTACACGAGATCCGGACGTATACAAACTTGAGCATACATAAGACTCCCAACTGTCGAAACATATAGAATCTTCTGCATTTCCTTATGTTCAAAATCATTTTTAGAGCATTGTTTAATACTAAACTCGTATCCTTTAACTACAAGGGTATTTCCTGGCTTGTACCTACTCATGTCATACCTTTTAAGGACTTTTTCAATATAGTTCTTTTGAGATAATTTAAGACTACTTCGAGAACGATCCCGAAATATTTGGATTCCTAATACAAAAGACGCTTCACCAAGATCTTTTATGTTAAATTTGTTTGAGAGAAATTTCTTGATCTTTATAAGTAAATCCATATCATTAGTGATAAGAAATATGTCATCAACATACAAGACTAAGAAAATATATTTATTCCCACTAAACTTATGGTATACACAATCATTTACCAAATTCACTTCAAAATCAAACGAGATGACAATTTGATGAAATTTGTGATACCATTGACGAAATGCTTGCTTTAAACTATAAATGGACTTCTTAAGTTTGCAAATCAATTTCTTTACATCCTTTAATGCAAAGTGTTCTGGTTGTGAAATATAAATCGTCTCATCAATGTTACCATTGAGAAACGTCGTTCTTACGTTCATTTAGTATAGCTCAAAATCGAAATGAACAACTAATGCCATAATAATCTTAAAAAAGTCTTTCGGTGAAATTGAAGAGAAAGTCTCTTTAAAATTAATGCCTTCCCTTTGAGTAAAACCCTTAGTGACAAAACGAGCCTTATATCTTTCTACATTATCCTACGAATCTCTCTTGGTTTTAATTATCTATTTGTAATCAGTGGATTTCGCACATTCAGGCAATGAGACAAGATCCTAAACATCAATGTCTTTCATGGATTTAAACTTATCATTCATGGCGTTTTTTGATTTTTGAAAGTCGAAACTATTGATTACTTGATGTACATTGATTGAATCATCATTCATCAAGTTATTATCAACTTGATGTTCCTTAAAATACAACATAATTATCGAAAATTGTATTTTTCTTCTCTCTAGTGAACCTCCTAAGTGGTATTAGCTATTGAGAGAGTTGAGTTTGTTCTTCTTGAATGGGAAGAGGATTAACAATGTTTTGCTCCAGATTTATCTCTTGAACCATGTTAAGAATTAATTTCTGATGATCGTCAATAGCAATTGTAGGAAGAGAAATAAATTCTTCTTCAAAGACAATGTTTTTACTCTTATCTTTTTTCTCAAACTCTACTCTCTTAAGAAACCTAGTATTAATTTTCTCAAAAAACGACCTAATAGTGGGATCATAAAACTTAAAGCTCCTTGACTTCTCAGAATATTCAACAAAGTAATAACTAAGGGTTCTTGAATCTAGTTTCTTTTCATTAGGCTTGTAAGGCCTAGTCTCAGCTGGACAACCCCACACATGAAGATGTTTAATGTTGGATTTCTTTTGAACCTATAACTCATATGTGATTTTAGCCATTGCCTTAGTTAGTACTCTGTTTAAAATATAAGCTACAGTTTCAAGTACCTTGCTTCAGAGAGATTCTAGTAAGATAGAATGACTAATCGTATTCCTCATCATATCCTTAAATGTTCGATTGTGCTTATCGGAAACACTAGTCTTGGCTTGAAAACCAAGCATAGTATATTGAGGAACAATACCACATTCTTTTTAAAACTTAGCAAACAGGCTTGGACATTGTTCACCGGATTCGTCATAGCTACCGTAGTATTCATCACCACGATTAGATTTAATGGTTTTAATTCTTTTGTTAAGTTGGTTATCAACTTTAACTTTAAATTGTTTGAATACATTCAAAGCTTGTAACTTTTCAAGAATGAGATACAGGTAGCCATAACGAGAATAGTCATCTATGAATGTAAAACAAGTATTGTTGACCATTCCAAGATGTTGTAGGGAATGGTCCATAATTATTCATATGTATTAGTTCTAAGATATCTGAACATCTATTAGCACCTAATCTCCTAACATTGGTTTGTTTTCTCTTAATACACTTAATGTAAATTTGAAAACTTGCTAAATCTAAAGTAGGAAGAATTCCGTCTGACACAATCCTCTTTATTTGTTATTTAGAAATATGACATAAACGCTTGTGTTATAGTAATGTAGAATTTTCACTCAAATTTTACTTTGAACCTTTAGATGTAGAATGCAAGGTTTCATTATAAAAAGTTATTGTATCATGCAAATATAAATTGTCATTATTAACTAGAAAACCAATACTAATAAGATTAGAATCTTGAAAAAGACTAAATTTTCCATTTCCTTGAAGACAAGAATAACTAGATTTATCTAATACAACAATAGAAATCAAATTCCGTCTAAAAGACAGTACAATATAAGTCTCTTTCAACTCAAAATAACAACTAGTTCGTAATAATAATCTAAAATGATAGATAGTTTTTACTTCAATTTTATTACCGTCACCCATAAAGATGTGATTTTCGCTATCACTTGGTGTCCGATAACTTAGGCAACTTTGTATAGACACATTTATGTGAGTAGTTGCATCAAAATTTATCCACCAAGTATATCTAGGTACAAAAGCTATATTAATTTCAGAACAAACTAAAATAAAAGATGTACCTTTCTTAATATGTTAAGCGTGATACATGGTATAGTCTTCCTTTTTATGTCCACGTACCGTTGTTACAAAAGTGACAGGTTAACTCAAACTACCTCTGTTGCTTTTTAGATGAAACACTTGTAGCTTCATTGAGCTTTAGTTTCCTTTTGCCTTTATCTTTAGAAGTAGATGTCAAGTGAGCACTTTTTGTCTTATTTTGCTTTAGTTTCTCTTTCTCTTGCACACAATGAGAAATGGGCTCATTAAGAATCTATTTATCCTTTTGGCAATTATAACTGATCTTGAATTGACTATATTGCGTAAAAAGAGAGTTTAAAACTAAATGAACAAGCAAGTCTTCTAACAACTCTAATTTAAGTGCTTGTAGTTTTGAAGTAATATTAGAGATTTCCAAAATGTACTCCTTTACGTTTCCCTTGACTTTGTACATCATAAAAACTAAATTTGCTAATAGCGTACTAGTTTTCGTCTTTTAATTTCATTCTTGGCAAATCATTTCTCAAGGTGATCGATAAACTCCTTGGCATTCATCTCTTCGAACAGCGTACCTCTAAAGGTCTCTGAAATGACGCGCCTCATGATCATCAGATTTCGTTGATTGGAACGCTCTCACTTTTTATAGACTTTCTTATCCTCAATCGAACTGTCGAACTCAAAAGTAGGGAGTTATACCATCCTTAGGGCTAAATCTAGATCCATGCATTCAATAACAATCATTACGTTCTCTTTCTAATACTTGAAATTTGTGTTATTAAGCAAAGAGATTGAATTGATGTTGGCAGTTATTGAAGTAAATGCATTTACTAAAGAAATTAATAAATGATTAAAAACAAGAGAATAGTTAGTCTAATGACAAACATATAAATCTTTAATAATAAATAGACAAACAAATAAATTCAATTTATGGTGGAGTCCATCTCAAGATAGCTAGTGCAACATCAATATTTAGCATTTAGGTAGAAATGTTAATTTGCAAGTAGTACTCTTTAATGTAGTAATTAAATACTAACAATTAGTTCTGTTAAGTAACAAGTCTTCTTTTAGGTCGACTAATTACCCACATGGTACAACTAAATAATTGTTACGTATTTATTATCACAAGTGTGCTCGATATTTGGTTAAATAATAACCTTCTTTTGGGCCGATTACTATCTGCATGAATCTCAAGCACATTAACATTTTTCTATCACAAATAAACATCTTTCTATCACAAATAAACTAACTTAGACAAGAGAGTCTACTTTGGTAGGATATTGTTTTGATTAATGTATTCTTAAATAAAATATAATTTATAGTTGATCACCAATAATGATTTATTTGATTCCAAAGGTCATGGTTAAACTATTAATCATTAAAACATGGTAAAAGGATTGAAATGCAATTTAAAGTAAATTACAATAATTTATTCTAACATAAACTATCTTTTAGCCATGCAAAAGTACATTGTAGAATAAATGTTTAAACTGTAAGGACCTTATAGTAAAATTCGAGAAAACTCAAGACTTCATAGAAATAAAAAATTTCTGTTGAGTTTTACATTAAATCAAATAACTGTATAGAGTTATCTTGAAAAACAACCTTAGAAGGAAAAAATAAATACAAGAGTTTCTACGCAATTATCACAAAATAACTAATTGAATAAGTAAATGGATCCAGTCTGCATTCAATTATCTAAAAAACAAGGAAGCCTTAAGTTGCTAATTCATATGATTTGCTTTGATATCACTTGTTAAAAATAAATATCAAAAATACACAAATTTTGTATATTAAAATTCAATTTCCAAGATATAAACATGTCATATTCATCATAAATAAAATATATACAGAAGTGTACTTGAATTCATATGGAAATCGTAGAGATTATTGCTCCTTTTGCTTAGATCTAGTCTTCCGAATCATTAAACTCTTCTTTTTTATTTTTTCTCGAGATGAGAGTGAGATACAAGGAAGACCAAAAGTTTAGTGTTTGTGGACCATAACCATAATATATAGAAGTCTATAATTTTTTTGCATATTTTCAATTTGACACATCAGTAAGTGGAAAAATGCCTTAATGATTTCTACACATATTAATCTATACTATTTAAGATACTAATTATCTTAACTTAAAAAATCAAATAGATCATTATAACGAGCTTAATTAAAAAATAATTTATAATATTTTAATTAATTTTATATTAACTCATATCTTACTAAATTTAACCTAATAAACTAAGCCAACTCATAACAATCAACATCGACCCCAAGTACTAGAATTACCATAATAAATTGGAGAGTTTTCCGTAGACAACCACGGCACATTCCCTCCAGACGCTCTCCTCACGTATAAAGGGCGGGGTTCGTGTTTTGGTCTGTTTTTTTTTTTTTTTTTTTCCCTTTTTCCGAAGCTTTTTAACTGCAAGACGCTAGTACACCACGCTCCTGAAAATTTTCGTAAACAAATATTCTAAGGCTCCATACATACTTCCTTGTCCTCACCCAGGACCCAGTCAAACTTGAGAGAATGTTCTCTGTGGATGAAACAGAGCTGCCATCCACTGCCATTTCCCATTTCCATACTCCAAACAACATGACATAAGAACTCCACTTCCTTCATCCACCCATCTCCACATCAAAACAACAACACCCATACACACCAAACCGAAGACCGTTTCCTGGCTGTACTCGGTCCTTTCTCCCTTTGCTTCCACGCGTTTTGTCACTTCCTGAAGACTTCCATCTTCTTTCTACGTCTTGCACTCGTTTTCTCCCTGGCTGTACTCGATTTCCCGCCTTCTCTCCACTTTAACCATCTTCCACAGCACGTACAATGAGACTTACGGTTACTTGTGGGCATGTGGTGGTGATGTTTTGATAATGGTGCATGCTTGCATAAGCGAAGGTGCTTCTGAAAGATGCAGTGGTATTATTGATGTGGTCGGTGTTTTCTAAGCATACGACATTCCCTTTTGCTGGTCTTGTCCGTTGACATGGCTGCAAATCAGGAGGTGGTCGTGGCTTTGATCAGCAGATGTTGGCGGTGCAACCGAAACAATGGAGTTAGGTTTCTTCTGCGAACTTACCCTTCTCTCCTGCTTGCTGCTAGGTGAGGTCGAAACTACAAATTGCAATTTAATTAAAACTCAAACTCCATCACGGAGTGTTCATCCCTAGATACAAATATGAAGATCGTACAGTTTGATGATACATATTGGATATTCACTTTGCCAACCGTATTCCTTGTCAAAGGAAAAAAAGACCTAGCTAGCTCACTGTACCATTTCTATGCCCAAAATGAATAAATTTACTACTTATGATCATGGTATTGAAGATGCCTTTCAAGACTGTTTGTTAAATAATGTTGGGGAAACTCGTCTATAGGTACAATCTACAATCAAATAGTAAAAAGAAGAAGGAAAAACATGACAATAAAAGTATACATGTCACGCCTCTAATTATCCACAATAATTTAAACAAATTAAATTACGGGAAAACTAAAGCTAAACAGTAAAATATCTAACCACCAGGAATCTGTGTGTGCGACTAGCAGACTCCAGACTATATGTACTATGCTAAACCAAACGCATGCCTGCACCTGCGAACAAAACCACAAGGAAAACGCATGAGTGACCAAAGTCACCTAGTACGCACTCCACGAAAACCACGGAAAACAAAACCATAATCAATTTTCCTTTTGAATTTCTTTCGCAAACACTTTTCTCAAAACCTCAGAAACTAGGCCCACACTGGCCAAAACCACAAACCAGGGCT
>JAMKQA010081953.1:0-11534 GCA_024699735.1 Posidonia australis
AAAAAAAAAAAAAAAACAGATCTCCATTGCTCGATTTCGACTTCCTAATTGCGAGTTTTGACCATTTTCTTTTCTACTCTTTTTTTTTTCTTGTCTTGTCTTATCTAGTCCCCCACTAAACAACGTGCAAATCGCAGCGACCCCCCCCCACAACACACCAATTCCTCCTCCCTCCGATGGAACTGCGTCCCTTTCAGGAACCAACCCCCTGTGCCGACTGAGACAGAACCACATGGGCCTCTTTGCTGTTCACTTCTTAATTTGGGATTGCTCTGTGCTGTCTCCTTCATTTTCCTGTCCCCCATGCTTTCCTTTGGTTTCATGCACGGCCATTGTTGGTTGGACCACCTGTCCCACGCCCAATGCAATCGACAGTCTCCGATCAGTAGTACTCCACCGGTGTACCGGGGGAGGTATCGTCGTCGGACAAGTCCTCCCTGCTGCAGCAACCTGCCTTGGACGGCGGTATCTCGAATGGTGGTGGGATGTGTGGTGGTGTGGTACACCTGAGCAATGCCCAATTCACACCGCCGAAGAACGGGTGCCGTTTGATCGACGTGGCCCCAGTGGCCGACCCCATTCGCCTCGCCGGGTCTTTGACAAGCAAGCCTGTGATGAAATCTTTGGTTGATGAGCTTATCGCTGGTTCCTTTGGGAATTCTAGTGCCCGCGCGACGATGTTGGCTAGTGTTAGTTCGTTGTCGCCGCCGCGAAAGGGTGTGAAGCCGTAGAGTAGCTCGAACACGAAAACACCGAGAGTCCACCAGTCCACTGCGCTACCGTGGCCTTCACCGGAGATGATCTCTGGGGCCAAGTACTCGTGGGTCCCGACAAACGACATAGACCGGGCATCGACGGGTTCAACCACGAACTCAAGCTCGGTCCTGCAGTGCCCGGGCTTGCTCTTCTTCTTATTGTGCTTGCGCCTCGGGCGAAAACACGACATGGCGGGGACTATGCAGCTCGGAAGGATGCATGACGCGGCGGCGAAGGGTGTCGGCGCTGAAGCGGACGAGGCGTACTCCTGTTGGTGGGTTGCCGGGAGAGAGTTCTTGTCGGATATAACCTGGGCTGTAGAGGTGGAGTCGTCGCATTTGAGAGAGAGGTCGAAGTCCGTCAGCATGATGTGGCCGTCGGACCTCACCACGACATTTTCAGGCTTCAGGTCACGGTAGACAACTCCCAACATGTGTAGGTACTCCAAAGCCACCACCACCTCCGAAGCATAGAACCTGAAAGTAGACGTCGGTTGGAAACAAAAATCAAATTACAACAACAAACAAAAGCAATGTCCAGAACCAGTCGATCACCTTTAACTAGGGGAAAAATAAAAATAAAAAAACAGTGTTCAGAATTCATGGCACCGAATTCTACAAACCTACTCTTGTGATTTTCCGGCCTATGTTAAATTGCTATATCTGATATCTTCTATGAAAGAAATTTCCTAACCAATTTTTTCTGATAAATCTTATGGAACCTTCTTTGCTTTGAGTCTCTTATAAAATAGTTATTAGATATAAAATAAAAGTCCAAACCAAATTCTAAAAGAGTAATGAAGAACAGTGATAGTTAAATAATACTGTGTGGAGCAATAATGGAAGAGAATGATCCCGACCCACAAGTTGCTGGATTCGTTACCACAATTCTTCGACAGTCCACTACTCCTCAGCCATGTGGGTAGGCCGAGACCGGAAGATAAGGGAGGTGGCACCGTGATTTCATGCAAATCTCAACCTTTTTCCTACGACTAAGATGGTAATAGTATAATAGTATCATACAACAAGAAATCCTAATCAACCTCCTAATAACCACATAAAATTCCTAAACTCCAGCATATAATTACTCTTCCCAAAAACCTCCATCTTGGAACATTAAAGAAAGCACGTTTCGAACGAAGCCATTAACAAACAAATAATACGAGGCCGTGCCTCGGATCCCAAAATCACGTCCCAATTCTCCCACGTCAATAAATAAACAAACAAAGCAAGCACATGAACGACACTCATGCTAACGTGCGCAGGTCTTGGTAGTTACCTCACGGCGTTCTCCGGGAAGCGCTTCCCTTGCTGGCGTTGCCGGAGAACGTGGAGATCGCCACCGGGGCAGAATTCGGTGAGCAGGCACGACCACCTCTCGTTCTCGGCACACCCGAAGAGCCTGGGGAGGAAAGGATGGTCCAGCATCTCCAGGATCTCCCTCTCGGCCTTGGCCCTCCCTTCCTTGTTCCTCCCTTCCAGGTCCTTCCTATCCATCACCTTCGCCGCCAGGACGTGCTTCTTGTCGGCCCCAGGGTACTTGAGCTCGGCGAGGTAGACGCTTCCGATGTCGCCGCTCCCAAGTCGGCGGACAAACCGGACGTCACTGAGGACGAGGCCGTTACGGCGGGAGGAGAGGGAGTGGGCGGTGGTGGTGGTAGAGGATGTGCTCATGGAGGAGATGGTTTCGGATCCAGAGCGGCCAGAGGAGCCGAAGCTCATGCTCTGGAGATCGTCGGCGAGGTCGTCCGGCATGGCGATGGAGAATCTGGTGGTGATCGAGGAGAGGGGGAAGTCGAGAATGGTGTGTTTGTGGGTGAGCACTGAGCAAGGAGGGAGTTTGAGTGTTGTGCTGCTTTTGAGCGGTGGTGTTTGGGCCGGGAATAAGGGCTTTTGGACCATGTGAAGAAATGGATTGATTGGGACAGTGTGGGCCCATGGTGTGTGAGATGGTGCACTATTTCAGTGCATCTTTTTGTTTTTGTTGATGTTCATCGATGTTCTTTGATCTCGGTGGTCTCTCTGCATTGGAGGTTTAGTTAGGGTTGTAAGTTGGTCAACCATGGTTTGTTCGTTTACTTTAGCAAAGAGATTTTATCTTTCCTGTTCTGTTAATATTTAGGTCAATCTATTCTATCTAAACTATTAAGCTATAAGTACCAACGAGTAAAAATACTCAACCTATTACTTTACTAGTAAAGTTATGAGTAAATCTTTGATTTGTCTTCGGATCCGTTTGGTAGAATTTCTAGACAGTTTTTGAGTATATAGTTTCTCAACAAAAGCTACAATAGTCTAACAGTTCTACCAAATACTACCAGCTTTTGAGAAACATATAGCTTTTGGAACAGTAATTCCATTACATTTCTAGAAGTTAGGTTATGACAACTTCTAATCAGAAGTTAGCTTCTACACTTGGATTTAAAAGTCAAAACCCTACCAAATGAACCGTTAATATGATCCATTTCTACCTCTAGGTTTAGTGTTTTATTTGTAAAAGTAAAAATAGAAAATGTAATACTTGGACATTGCACCTGGTTACTCTTCAAAAGTAGGATGAATGGATGCATTGAGGAGTGTAGACGTCGAAAGGTAGATTGTCTTATGGTAGCATTAATGAGGAGTAGAGGCCTTTGAGTACATTAATGGGCTATAAAAGGAACATTAGTTGTTGCAACACATAGAGAGAGAAAGTGACCCATAGCCATCAACCATGAGCTTGTCGATCTTGGACGTGGAATAATTAGTCAACAAGAGAAGTCGATTGTCGAAGTAAGATATGTAATGAGCGTAGGCCAACTGGTATAAGATGTTGGATTACTTTGTGTTTGCTATAGCTTTATTTGTGTTGCATTAACTCTCATGTTCGTGTATATGGAATGGTGGTGTAATTTTGGCTTGTTTTGGGATCTTTATTAGGGGTGAAGTGGTGGATGTAGCTAAACATGGTAGTTGTTGGTGGCAAAGGAATTTGTGTTTTTGGGTTGAAGATGATGGATTGGGTGAATTGCATTTCTTTGATTCATACTATAAGATATGGATTGGTTTATCTTTTTTTCTTTCTTTCACTTACATATTGGTCCTTTCCTTATGATACCCCCAACTTATGATATAATGATTACTTTACAAGTACTATGTTTTGCATGAATACCTGTAAGGAAGAGGTAGATTTTGAAAATATATAGGAGAAACTGTAAGTTAATCTTAGAAATATTATGAAATTACAACGGATATGATAAGATAAATGTGATATTGTAATTGTTTCGAACAAGATTTTGTACTATAAGCTTCTGATATCTTTTATAATTGCATAACAGTTCTCATACTTGTGAAAATAACAGTTAAGTCTCACTTTTCACAAAATAGTGCACTAGAGATTAATTATTAGTAAGACCATAGGGGATTATACCATAAACATTTGTATGCATAGTTCTATTTTTGATGCATGTCATGATTCATTAGTTTATTCCGCAATCTATAGTTGTGATTGTTTTAAGATATTGCATAAAAAGATAAAATAGATGTAGATCCTTACATGGTTCATCATGTTAATGTAGATCATTGCATATCTAATATCATTAAATTTTGGATTCATAAGTTTGAAATTGAACATTGTAAGTTATCTAAAATTGCAAGTCAAATCCTAAAATTATATAGAATCACAATTTTAACGAGACATTGATAATAAACGTGTATATGTTTCAATTATTAGAGAATGACATATGTTTACAAAATACCTAGTCTTAATGTAGTCTTTTGGCACTTTTGATCTTAACTCAAGAATTAGAAATTGTTGGTGATTTTTTAGTTACGTTCCTCAAGTTCAAAAAATATATAACTAAACATATACATAATAAAATAAGTATTGTAAAGTGTGCTCAAGGCTTATATTAGTCAGAAACATTAAGCGAGAATAAGGTCAAGGCATATGATTCTTCGGTGTAATGGTCCTAAGGAGGAATGCACTAACCTAATGAGGTTTAGTGTTGTATCCTTTTGAAAATATAGTGGCGACAATAAAACTATAAAGTTCAGATTTGATGTCTATTGACAGACACAAGTTGATATATAATGTATTTATTAATGAATTAAGTGTGTAATTGAACATGTAATAACAATAATGAGAATGTATTGTATATCAACTAGAAGACTATGTTATGTCAGTAGTGAATGGTTTAAAGGATTCACTGAAAGACTGAAAGAAAATAAAAGTGAAACCAAAGAATTTATTATTAGCCTATCTAGAACTATGGTAAGTTAGAATCTCACTTGCATACTGACTTTTTCATAAACTCATATTATGTTGTTGTTTACCGTAAGTAATCATAGGTTTTAGGGTTGCTTTAACTTGGACTTGTATTGTAACACCCGTAAAATTCATTTTGTAATTATTTACATTTTTATGAATTTTATGCTTTTGGACTTGAACCTCGTGGGCTGGCATCTGTTGTGTGTCCTTGTGTGTGGTTTGGCACAACGCATTATGACACTGTGCATGTGGGACCAGATCTGGGTCCGTGTGGCTTGTGGTAGGCGAGTTGGTGAGCTTGCATGGCTTGTGGTAGGCAAGATGCACGGTTATGCACGCACTCAGCTACCACCTTGCATTACTTTATAAGCCCATGTGCGCAGCCGACTAGCTCAGCCTTTCGCTCCTCCTCTCCTTCTCCGTGCGTCTTCCTCCGTCTCGAGCACACTACTTCTCTTCCTCTTCCTCTCTTTCCACTTGCCCTCTCCCTCCACTCACTCCACCTCCCTCCCGTCTCTCTCTCTCTCTCTCCCTCCTCGGTTCCTTTCCTTCCTACGTTCCCCTCCTTTGTTCGGTGTGCTCGTTGGTTGATAGAGGCGTGCGACGGCTCGTGGTGACATGTGGAGCTTGGGTGGTGTGTCTTGAGGTCGTGGTCACCAGAGTTGGTCGGAGGATCGCCGACGCGTTTTTCAGGTACGCAACTTCGACCCATGTAATAGAGAGCATGAAATTGGTAGAAATTGATAGGATTATATGGAATCTAAGTAAATTTACATTCCTAGAATTTATTGTGAATTTATGAGAATTTATAGGCATTTATGCTAGTGGTTGTGATTTGGGTCGTTTTGACCCTTATACCTTTGCTATTTTATATCTTGATGCATGATAAATGGATTTTAGCTTTGTTTATGTGGATTTGGAGTAGACTCGGGGGGCTACATCTTATACTTTATGCAGGTTTTGGTATTTATTTAAGAGGTCCGATCGGAGGTCCCAGTTAAGAAGATTTTGGACGGTAGGGTTTGGGTCATTTTCTGTTTTTCGCAAAATTCGACACACCGAACCATTTTGGTATGTCATTTTTCTGTCAATTTGGTCGTCTAGTCAAATTCGATCGTCCGATTTTGGATGGTCGACCGAATCAGTGGATTTCGGTCTACCGAGCAATCTTCAGTATACCGATTTTGGCCTAAGTGTTGACCGTTGACTTGATTCGGTCGATTAATCCAGATTGGTCTACCAAATCAAGGATTTTTGGCATGCCGAATCTGAACCTAAATGCTTTTGTAAAATATGATTTCCAAGGGTTTTCCGGATTGATTTGTTTTGTCTCATTGAGATGGGATTGTGGGTCGTCACTGGTGGTCCCTCGGGACACCTGTTATGCCGTTTTGCCGAGATTTTGGAAGAGTTTTCAAAGATATGAAAATAGTTTTGAAAATGATTTCAAGGAGATGAATTGGTAGTTTTGGAAAATGGTTTTCCTAGTTTTTTGTGTGTGGGATTGTGTCTTCGGGACCAGAGAATGTGACGACATTCTTGAGTGGTCGGATGCGACTCCTTGGTTGAGGTTAGGGGGTCTAGTTACTTAAGGCTGAGGGGTGTCGGGTCCTGGAGGTATGAGACTCCTTGACTATTGTCTTGAGACTAGAGTTGTTGTCCGCGGGTTGAGGTGTCTTGTGGTATGACGGGAGGTATGATACTCCTGTTGTTACTGTGAGCACTGAAGCTCGGGTGTCGTCGGGTGCGGAGGTATGACACTCCCTCCTGAGCACTGTGTATAGAGGACTCCGTGAGAAGACGGACCTTGTGGTGGTCAGTGCGGGGTAGGACACGTGCCCTGTAGCCGGTAGCGTTCTAAGAGAAAGGACAACCTTCTTAGGAAGGGGTTGGTTTTTGAGGGTTCTCTAGAGAGGGAGAATCGTGGGACGGTGAACGCTCCTGCACAAGGTGACCATCACCGTGCTAGTGTAGGACGCTGTGGTCGCACTTCAGTGGACTGCGTGTGGCTAGAGTTTGGTTGCCTAGCGTCGGACTTCCTGACTCACTATATATGGTTTTGGCCATTGAGGACATTTGCTTGAGGATTTGAACTAGTAGAGCCTCGATTTTGGTTTTAGCCGGTGTAGGCTTAATTTGTGAAGTTTTAAGTAAATGGTCTGTGAAATAAATTTAAAGGAAAAATTAATTATAGTTTTGTTTTCAGCGGTTTTCTTGGGGTGCGTATTGGGTGACTCCTGTTATTCATACTTTTTTCCTTGTGATTTTGGTTTGCAGGTGCAGACATGCAGTTGGTTTAGCGTAGTGTATATAGATCAGAGTCTCTAGCCACACACACAAGTTCCTAGTAGTTAGATATTTTCTGTTTAGCTTAAATTTTCCCGTAATTTAAATTGTTTTAAATTATTATGGAAAATGTGAGGCGTCACAGTTTGATATCAGAGCTCCAGGTTCACTAGGTTGCACTACACCTAGGGTGTTCGGTCTAGAGACTCCATAAGTTTTGCATGCATGTTAAAGTCTGTACTTGATTTTTTTTCGCCATAGTTTTCTGGATGTTGCTCTGTCTGTGGTGCTGGTACTTTGCCTTTCTCCAGCAGGATGCCTTTTCGTGGTTGTAAGAGTAAGGCCCCTATCGAGGAGACTGAGTCTCCAGAGGATGTCGATGGATGGAAGGCGGTTCGTGAGGAACCGAGGAGTTTGGCACACGGGATCTCCCACGCGTTTAGCAAGAGTAGTGTCAGTGAGCCGTCGGGTGACTCGTGGCTGAACTAGTTCACGAAGCTTCATCCGTCGTCGTTCAAGGACAATGTCAGTACTGAGGAGAGGGAGGTCTGGTTGGAGAAGGTGGTGAAGATGTTAGAGAGCATGGCGTACCTAGAGAAACATTAGATACGACTGACGACAGTTAAATGATTTAAAAAAAGCTCTACAACTATAGGAAACTCAGCTATTTACTAAGATTAAGCACCATCACATTTCTCGCAATGTTTTCAATCTTCATTTGGAGCTGAAACAAGGTACATGGAGGAACTAGGATTGGTGGAGTTGTCATTCTTTAATGTTTGATGTGTTATGTCCTAATATTGTTGTAATGCTCTAAGTTCAATAGATACGTTTGCAGCTGTAGTCTCCTATGCATAAGATAAATTTTCTAATCAAGAAATAGTTAGTGATATAATAGGATGAAAAATTGATGAGATATCTTTTATATTATTACGATAAAATAACTTCATTTTAGTGAAATTAGAAACTTCACAGTAACTAGAATGAGTGTGTTTTAACTCTTATTATTTATTAGAGATATGAAATATTATTTTAAAGTAAAAGTTTGAGGTATATTTATACTAATTTAATGAATAATGACATTGTGTAAAAAGTAACTCGAAATTAATGTGGAAACTGTCAACAGCCACTTAGTCTTGGTATAATGATAATATATATCAATTATCGTTTAAAAAAAAAAAAAACTAATGTGGAAACTGAATAATGAAAAAAAGAAAGAATAATTGATTCCAAATTGCATCTAAAAAAACACATATTAAAGTTGATCACCATCTTTTTCTAGCAGAGAGCTCTTTCGACAAAAAACTTTAGCTCGGAGTGATGTTAAATGGTTGCAGACGGGACATGGAAGTATAGTGCGTGATATATGTTTCGGTCTATGTCTCTCAATGCACAAGGTAGATGATAAAGTTATGGAAACCCTGCCACGAAAAGAAGAAGAAGACGCATCTATCAGATCCTCGGATATCGGGACCAGCGACAACATAGATTGAAGAGAAGACTTGGAAATGCGGACCCCATCCCATTCCAAACCCCGAATTCGAATTTCGAAATGGAACGCAGACGGAGACAGACGCCGAGGTGATCACATCGGGGAAATAAAAATTCCAGCACGATCACACCACTCCGCGGCCCATTTATTATCATCAAGATTGTGCGCATTCATCACATTTCAGTCGGTTGTGGTTATCCCGCACTTCTTGTATCATCATCGTCAGGATCAGATCAGATCAGCTCAGATGTTGTTGGGTAATTGCAACCTGTCCTCGTTTCCATGCATCTGTGGATTGCATTAACTGCTGCACTCTGTATCACACAACTCATATCAACTTCGAACGATTCAGCTCTTGGCGGCGGGCAGTGGTAGTAGTAGGTTAGAAACTGGATTGGGTTCGGCAGGAACAACTTTTCGAAGCCTCTATCTAATTCGAATGGGGACTGAAGGCAGTGGTTCGTGTGAATGTAAACATGGTTGGTGATTACTGTTGCTTTTGAGTTCATGGACTGGACATAGAGACTACATCTGTTAGAATAAGAACCGAAGCCACACGGACCAATAACAACGACGACTCTACGTACTATTTAAATTGCATAATCTATATATATATATATATATATAAAACATACAGCACAAATTATTCTTTCACCTTTTATTAAAAGAGAAGAAGAAGAAATCAATAGTAAAATGTTCTTACATGGAAATCATTGGAACTATTAGAGGTTCTTTCATTCCATGGCCAGACTCCTGCTTTATCGTCAATAAAGTCTTGTCTTGTCGTTGCTTTTAACTTTCTCATAAGTTAAAGACATGTTCATTACGGCTACATTACTTAAAATATTTCCAATACAACGACAAGACTGTACTAATTAACAACTCAAGCAGACTAATCTAACAGTAAAGGAACTCATTAATTGCAGCAACAAGTTTGACGCAAGAAGATTAAATTAATCCCATGTTTCTGAATTGCGAGTAACAACATTGGTTGGTTTTCACCATTCGAAAATGAAAAAAGACAATATTGCTTAGTTCCCGTAGTCTACACACAACAAACAAGAAAATTCAGCTATGGGTTCCAAGTATTGGTCAGTGCAGACGAGTTCCATCAGCTTGTCACCTATCAAAATGACTCCAGCAAAAGACTGTTGCTGTTACTGTTACGTAAGAAACCCAGAATCTAGTGCGAAAACCTGAAAGTATGAGATTTGAGATCGATGAGTAGAAGCCATGGAGACTCGTGTCCTCGAGCCTCCATCTCAGATCCCTACGAAGCTTATACCCAAGCGTCGTTAGAATTTTCACTTCCCCAAACCCAACCAGTAGATAAGATTCACATCTGCAGTCCGCCAATTAATGCTCATAGTCCACTAAGTGAGTGAATCTGAAATCTGAAACTTCATTGGTGTTCATGGAGCTCGCAGTTCGAAACATTACATTGATGGATGAGAAGCATTGATTGCATGGGTTCTTGTTGCATTGGATCTGGTACCTCGATCACGATTGCCAATTCAAATTGGACAGCAAGCCCAACAAACAAAATCCATGAGTGGAGGCTTCCATTTGCGGGATCACCTCGGTCTTCTGATAACCCATAATCCATTTGAAAACGAGAGCCCCTCTTTACTGCCCACTATAGCCCAAACAGGCCCCTTTTTAATTCCGACCGATACAATTCCAGAACAACAAGATGAGCATGAGCATGAGCATGAATTTTATTTTTCTTCCGAAAGGAGAAAGGAAAGAAAAATATAGGCATTCGGTTTATTTGGACCATAACTACTTTAATATTGACCGGCTCTATTTAGTTGATGTTGTGATAGCTTACTTGATTTGATGTATTTTGTTATCCTTAACCATGCTGGTAACAACCGTTGAAAACACAATTGCAATCCTTGTTATAAAAATATTGAACCTAAACGTCAAAATCAGCGAAACCATCCGTTTCGGGAGGGTGGGAAACAACGCATGTGCTTGTTGTTTAGTTTTGGGCCCGCCCAGACTTCTCACTTCCTACCACCATGCCCACTATGGTCTGAATGATCAAATTTAGTATGGAAAACAGCGGCGCACACATCAAATATCTATGTCTAAAAATTGTTTCATGGTTCAAAAATCAATTTCAAGGCGAATCACTTCATCCTTTGTTCCAAACCCATGCCACGTCTTCATTCAAAAATCAAGTGACTGCGACAGTTGCTTAGAAGCCACATGCCCACCTCTGGCCATTGCCCAACAAGCTATATTTTAATGAACTCGACCTAGATTTAAAGTTCATAATCCATTTTGCTAATCATTGATCGATAATAATAAAATGCAGGAAAATGACATTATCATTGCACAAACGTATTCTTCAAACCGAATCAAGCCAACAACTTAGGCGTCCAACCACCAATAATAATATAATAAAAACAAAAAGCAACTTCCCTAAAAAATAATAATAATGAAGGATTAACTAATTTCCAACCATAAGGAGTTACATGATTTTGATACCACAATATCAATGAGTTGTGTACAACCAGCGCTCTGTGTTTGACATAAATGATTTATTCTACAAGACTAATCATTAAATAATATGCTGAAAAATACAAATGTGAATCGAATTTTTTTTTTCTCACTCCGACACCAGTGAGACGAGAATGATCATTAGATGATACTGAATTAATTGCTGGACGAAACGACACGTCGATTGGTGCTTTACATGTAAAATAGTTATGATAAAGGAGTAAGAAGAAGAAGAAGAAGAAGA
>JAMKQA010082885.1:0-13743 GCA_024699735.1 Posidonia australis
CCCCCCCCCCCCCCCCCCCCCCCATCCTATCAAATCCTGGTGAGAAAACCTAGGTCCATTAAGATCATGTCCTTCTGAAGCTAAATGCACCTCCGGAGCTCCATCTGACTCCACTTTCTTAACCCCACGCCACAAGCACGAGGGTGAAAGGAGTATCACTTCCAATCCCTTTTTTTTCGTATCATTGCATTTCCTTAGATAGGCCTATAGCATATGCATGTGAGGAACCACCCTAGTTAGTATTAATTTTGTTTATTTATGATTATTCAATGTTTTCTAACATTGTTTACTACACCTAGACTGACCCAGATCTATTTTATTTGTTTTGAAGGGAAGGAGTATATCACATAGCACAAGGACGCTATTGGACAACAACTTGTCGTCGATATAGTAATTCGAGAATCCACCATCTTAATCTCTCAAGGGTGTCTTGTCAGCCAACAAAACTGAATAGACAAGTGGCAATCACAAAGCCATTGACGTGCATGGAAGCGCCAACGACTTCATTAATCCCTAAATCCTCCATTCGTAGAATCTGGCAATTATAGTAGGACAGGTTTCTGAGCGAACCCTCCATGCTACGTGAGTTGTCTCCCTTCCTTTCTTTATTTATTCTTTTATAGATCAAGGCATAGTTTTAGGTTTGGAAGTCATGCATATAGGGTTTCACGACACCCAAACCCTTTTATTGGGTTTTTCTGGCAACTAGGGGGCCTCCACTTCCAACCGCCTATTCCCACAATGTCGAGTCTCATCACATTTAAAGACGATGACTAAATTTGATGCCTATTTCATAGGCGACAAGAACTAGATATAGTCTCCTCTGTAGTTCATTTGTTTTTTATCTGACTGCATTGTTTCTTTCAAGATCTACAGTATAATAAATACAAATAATATATTGTCCTGTTCATTAGCTATTATTTTAGATTTTTAACGGTTTTTAGGATTTTTTGCTATCCACCAATAGGGTGGAAACTAATTGTTAGACATTAAAGTTAAAAGTTCCTTGAGGAAATTCTTTTTTAGTTAGAACAATCAAGTCGAGTGAATCGGGCCAATGCCAATCACTCTCTTATGCACTGCGCTTAATCACGATTATTAGATTGAGAACTTAAGGTGTTCTAAGGACATATTATTGACTCCATCTCTCTCCCTGAGCCAATAATATATCTTAGTAGATTCTTGATACTTTATTGTTGCTTGTTTATTTATTAATTTATGGTTTACTAGGAAACAATCCTAAGGATAGAATCCTAGATTGTGGGCCCCTCTATAGAGAGTCAAATCCATCACTTAAGTCTTCTTGGTGGACCCTAATGAAGGTCAAAGAGTGATACCAGAAGCGTGCTTTATTCCTATTGTATGACCCTAGAACCCACGAAGTTAGCCTTAACCCCAACTTTAGGAACCTAATAGTTGAGAGAAGGTAGGTTAATCAATCAATTAATTAATTATTTGACCCTAATTAATCAATCAACTTTAGGAAACGTACTTGTTCAATCAAAATTATTTGATGTGTGATTGCCCTTGATAGATTTCGACTACTGGAATGACAAGCACGATCATTGCCTATCAAACCAACGTTGAGTTCCGTCGCTGTTTGAATCGATGTTGAGTTGCATCACCGCCTTCACAAGCAACCTTAGGTAGATCAGGTTTGGGTGACTTGTCTGCAGGGTGGTTTGTTTATGATTGCATATACAGGTCATAGGGACATTAGTGCAATAGTTTTTTGGGAAATTATTTACTTTATTGAACAAAGTTGTAGTCAATTTCCCTTGTATTCAATTGCATCGAGTTTGTAAATTTTTAGATACTTGTAATAGTTTAGGAAGTAGAGTCATAAAAAGAGTCTATAACTTCCTTTCTTTTAGAACTTGTAATAGTCTGTGAAGAAGAGTCATAGAGGAAGGCCAATCAATGATGGTAGAAGCACACTATTCTTACGCCGACTACTCCAACGTTTCAGTCACGACTAGTACGTCGATCGCTGCAACATCTACAACGTAGGTCGACAGTTCCAATGGTCAATGCTAGTTCCTCTTTGATACTTTGGCTCCATGTGGAGGCTGATCTTTCGACAAAGAGAGTGATGGAGAGGGAGAGATAAATTATTCCTAGCCATGGAGCTCCCCATTTGAACATGTGGCCCCAAGGGCAATGACTCAAATAACACTACCACTATCTACTAGTTCCCATCAACTACCCGAAGGGGCAACTACTGAAGTCCATCAATACATGACTCAGCATAACACCTCCAGTCCACAAATCCCAAATGCCCATGGACCTTCTTTCCTATATTATCATCAGGGCCCATTAGCAATGCCAACTTTGGGAAATACCTATGCAATACCATTAGGTCCTACAATAAATTTCCCAATCCAAGGCCTATCCACACAATATTCCGCTCAATATCCTATTACTCCAATCTATCCTACGATCCAACAGGCCACACAATCCCCACCAAGCTACCCTTCATATCATTACCTAAGGGCAACCCAACCTCTGCCACCCTACTATATTTCGGTTCAACTCTGCTCTTTTTCTACACAATATGGTGCCTCTCTACAACAATAGTTCCATCAAGTTCAAGGATGTGACCATGCCGACAAACAAGGACTTGTGAGTTAGGTTTGAAAACCAAACTCGTGGACTGATAAGGTCATGACAAAGATGGTGAATCCGATGAAGGACATCTGACTCGAAAACACCAAAGAAAAGTAAAGATAGAAAGGATAGGGAAAAGAAAATGGAGTTGCCACCTAATCTATTTAATAGAAAGACGAGGAGAACCGGATGCATAAAAATGCAAGAAAAAGATGCAAATGAATACAAATAAATGTGAATGAATGTGTGCATGCTCCATGCCTATTGGATGGAACACATTAGTCATTGCGGGCAAGAGAAAAGGTAAGGACTCTTGTTATGCATAGAGAAGGTATTAGGCACTCCCATATGCCCGAGAAATTGATTTTTCTTGGCTAATCACTCGCTTGTGTGTCACCAAAGCGAATGTTTATGTATGCTTGTGAAGTCTAAGATGGATGAATGCTACATGTCATGCTAATGAGATGAATGAGGCATAAATCAATGTGAACTAGTGCTCAGTCACGCTATGTGAATTCTGGACCATCTGTCAAAAGAACTCGACATAGTAAACATCATTGCCCTATGGATGAATGTGAGATGCTGAAAAAATACAGGGAAACCATGCAATGTAGGTTGAGAAACAGAAGGAAACTAGCATGAAAGTAGATGGGAAAGCAAATCAGAAGGTGCAATGGAGCTCATCCAAGTGTCTGTTTTGAACCAAGAAAAATGCACGACCTTTCCACGCCACCTGCATGAAAGTAGATGGGAAAGCAAATCAGAAGGTGCAATGGAGCTCAACCAAGTGTTTATTTTGAACCAAGAAAATGCGCAACCTTTCCACACCACCTGCTAGCACTGGTCCTACGTGCTGGCCTTTCGCACTATCAGGATTCATCAGAGTTTTTGCAAAACAAAACAGCGTGCTTCACCTCACTTCAGATCAAAATGCAACTATGTATGGATGTTGTATGATGCATGGGAAGCATGAGAGGGGAGGTAAGAGAACATACCTAGACGCTTGGACGAGGTCGCGGCTTAGCGGATGACTCCACCCACCTACTTCACCATCGATTGGGTTTCATTGGTGAACTAGTTTGTGAACTCCAGCCACGAGCTCTAGCGAGGCAATCCAAGGATTCCAGAGGTCCAAGGGAGCGAAAAGAGATGCATGGATGTAGAATGGATGCAAGTTGATGTAGTGTACGCCTTCCTCTATCCTCTCCATGTCTCCCCGGTGACAACGAGCTCGGTCAGCCATGCCGGTGGCAGGGAGCGTCAAGTGACCATTCATGTCAACTAGGTGAGGCAAGAGGGAGGTGATGTAATGCCGAGATGGTAAGCAAACAGACTCATAGGCCATCAGCCATTTTTGAGCTTGGTGAACTCATCAACGGCAATGAATGGATGCAATGGGTGCATGACCAAAATGACTCCACAAATTCAGACGGGAAATGCATAGGATGTTAGGAGGAAGCAATAAAACATGAAGAGACAAATAAGCACACTCAGCAAGAAGGGTGGAACCAATGGAGTTGATGGGTTGTCCTCCAATGGGCGACTTGTAGTGGAATTCCTCTAGGCTGATAATGCACAACGACGATAGAGGTGGACACAGAGGACTGTGGAAGACTGATGGGATGGTACTGGAAACTCAGGTGTGTAATGTTGGGGTTGGTGTGGCTTGTTAGTGGGTCCGATGTATTGGAATGGAGGTGATAGTTCTAGCCAACCAAAAATGATACTTGGAGGTGGCTAGTGGGTTGCATTGAGGTGCTTTAGCAAGAGGGGAGGCTTTGCTAAAAGACTAGGAGGTGCTTAGTGCAACGCAGTTAATGCAAGGCTGAGGACACTCATTGTAGTTGATGTAGTGTTGTTGTTGATGTAATTAATAGTTAGAGGAGGTAAATGGGTGGTCGGAACTGGTGGTTGGCGGTGGTCGTTTTTTCAAGGATGGTTGGTGCTCAATGCCGAGTGTCCTAGGAGTCTAGAGATCCAAAAGGAGGAGTTGTTCGACGTAGGAGGCTATTTTATAGAGGGAAGAGAGGATGAGGGCCATTGGATTCAAATGCTGATTAAGGTGGGTGCTTAGGATTAAATCAAGTAGGATTGGATTGGGTTTTGAGTTAGGAAGAGGGGTATGATAATCTAGGGAATTCAAGGAGCACACCTAGATCCATGCCATCCAATGAAAAGAGGTGAATTGGTGGTCCACTAAGTGAAAAGGCTAATCGAACCTTAGCAGATTAAGCATTGACCTAGGGGAAACCATGCCACTTACCTGCGCAACCTATCTTCGCCCCATATCTATGCGACTCACACGTGCTAGTCAAATATGTTGGGTTAGTTTGGCTTTTTAGTTGGAATCTGAGCTTGCTTCTTGATTGTTGGGCCATCAAATGGGCTTGGGCTTGGTGTTTTGTTGTTGGTCTATAGTGTTGAGCTGGATTTAGGATTTTAGGGTTGGTTTTAGGGTGTGAAATGGACTTTGGTGTGGGAAAGTGCCTTATTGCCACTGGGACGCTCTTCCAAAGAAATCCACCAGCGAGTGGCTACTAAAGTAGGATGTCTACAAAAGGTACCAAGGTCAAGGGCAATCAACTATTCCAGGTCTAGACGTTAAGAGAATTAGCTTAAATGTGCTAGCAGAGGCAGGGGTAATCTCTAACGCATTGGTTGGCTTTGACACTTCAAAGTTCCCGCACTTTAGCTTGCCATCAGGGTTCAAGATGCCCAAGATGTAGAAGTATGATGGGATGGGTGATCCACGAAATCATCTGACTACCATTACCATGGTCGCCCTGCCTTATCAACATGACAATGGGCTCACTGTATTCCTCTTCTTCAAGAGCCTTGAGGGAGAAGCACTGAGGTGGTTCAACACGCTCACATCATTCAACCCTAGTGATTTCAAGATGGTGCTATAGAAATTTCTACACCAATATGTCCACCACACCCAGCACAAGCCCACAATAAAGGATCTCTTCACCGAAAAGATGAAACTTGAGGATGATTTCGTCACCTTTGCTAGTAGATGGAGAGACATGGTGGTTTGATCTGAATGCTATATTCCTAAGAGCCAAGCTGTCAAGATCATAGCTATGAATACTACAGGGGCACTTAGAGTAGGGCTATTGATCGGTGACTTTCAAACCTACTCCCAACTATACGAGCGTGCTATAAGAGTCCTCTACAATAAAGAGGACCTACCGTTGTTAGAGCCTGAGGGGAGGGGCAAGAAGAAGACCTCCGAATACACTTTCGAAGGCATCACTGAAAACATGGAACAAGTCGGATGTCAGTATCAAGTTCAACCCTAGGAGCAATCCATTCAATACCAGGGACAGCTAGAGTAGTATCGGGGTCAGTTAGCTCAATATCAAGGGCGACCAATGTAGAATCAGCCGTAGTATCACCAAGGGCAATACCAGTTCCAACCACTGCAACGGCTAGTTCAGCAGTAACCCTAGCAGTCTCAATACCAGTAGCCTCTCACCTATTCGGTGTATGCCTAACAGGGACAATCAAGCGACCAATACAAGGGGCAACAACGGGGGCAGAGGAGCTACCGTAATGTCCCCCTGACATGCCCATGTATGATGAGTACACTAACGCGGGTTGGTATGACATGGAGGTTGTAATCAACTCACCTTGCCGCAACCTACATGCCTTTCAAGCAATCCATGCAAGAGTCGATCCTCCTCTCGAGCATCCTGATCCTACAAAAAGAAGTGGGCCAACCAGGGGCATTTATGAGTACAATGGCCCAGGAGAGATTGAGGGAGACATCAGCGATCATGCCTCAAACAAGAATGCAAGCCTAATGGAACCCCCACAAAGAAACAAAGCCGCCAAGGGCACCTTATAGGAGGTAGGTCAAGATGAATCCAACCTTGACCTTACAAAGCAAGGTTTAGGCACAAGCCAAAAAAAAAACAAGAAGATTCACCATGAATACCTAGATGCTTGATGCTAGGGGCAGGCTTTTGCAGCTGCCCATCAGGTAAGGCCCTTTATCTGAGCAAGGAAGTGCGAGACTCAATTGAGCTTGACTAGGGGCATGGTTAATTTATGTAAATAAGACATTTAGCTTTTTGTCTTTTCCTACTTTGAACTTTTGAATTTTATTTTCTTCCTGATAATTTACCTTCTATCATAGGCAATAAAAGGGGAAAGTAATGGAACATAAGTTCAGCATAAATAACTTAATACCTAAGATGTGCTAACTATAAGCCATACCCGACGAGAAATCCAAGGCTAGACTAGGGCAGATCTTGCATCATGGTTGTTGCATATCCAAGGCAATACCTAATCCTTGGAATGAAAGGCACTTGAAAGAGTGCAACCCTTGATCATCATGCCCATACCTAGAAGGGGCCTAAGCCCTAACACTAAGATAGAAGGAAGGCCATTCCCAAAACCTAAAGGCACCATTAGAATATCCAGATTTTGCAAGGACACCTAGCAAGGACTAGGCATAGTTAAGGCAGTTACTTTGGGTCCCGTCCAGATTATCTGAAATAAACATAATTACAATTTAATTCCTCAACTAATACGCAACTAATCCTTATTACTCCCCCTCAAGTTGAAGAGTGTATATCATAAACTCCCAACTTGGACAACAAATACTGAAATTGTGATTTACCAAGTGCTTAAGTAAAGAGATCAGAAACTTGGTCAGTTGTAGGAACATATTTGGTTTCAATCAGGCATGATTGGATCTTCTCTCGAATAAGATGGCAGTTAATCTCTATATGCTCGGTATGCTCATGATAAACTACATTAGCAGCAATGTGCATAGCTATTGTGTTATCACAATGCAGAATAATAGGCTTATCATGTACAATATCTAAATCTTTCAAAAGATACAGCAACCAACTGATTTCACAAGAGGCAGCAATAGCTTCAACTGAAGATCTAGAAACGGTATGTTGCTTCTTGGTTTTCCATGATATGAGAGAAGGACCTAGAAATATGGCATAATCTGTTATAGATCTCCTGGTCAATGTGCAACTAGCCCAATCTGAATCACAGAAACCTTGCAACTGGAATGATGAATTAGCCTTGAATAAAAGACCTTGCCTTGTGTTGTCTTCAAATATTGTAAAACCTTTATTGTAGCTTCCATGTGTTTCTTTGTATGAGTAGACATCCCATGACTTAATTGATTAACAAAGAAACACAACTCAGGCAATGGTAATGTAAATTAATTTGCTTACTAATTTTCTGTGAGAAGAAGGATCAGGTAGCAAATCACCATCAGTGTCATTTGGAAGTTTTTATCTCCAGTCTCTTGCAGACTTATTTGACTGAATGATTCCAGTCTAAGTCTAAGGGATAGTTAAACTGAATGATATTTTTTCAACCATTTGTGTGAGAGTGATTTCATGAATTTAGAGAATTTATTGTGCATTTATGGCAATTTAATTCATGTGTTAGCACTGTTCATCCAAATGTGTGAATTTTCTTTCTAATTTAATATCTTGAGCTATGGTGAATGAATCGTAGTGATTTTTGTGCACAATCGTAGAGTGTTTCCATGTCTTTGTTTTGTGTATTTTGTGACCTTTCGTGGTGAGACAGGTTTGAGCTCCCAAACCAAGTGATTTTGGGTTTTAGGGCTCCACTCTGTTTCTAACAGTCATCGAATTTGACATACCAATTTAATGCGACATGCTAGGTCAAGGCCCAGGTTTAGTCGACCGAATCTGGTTTGATTCGCCGAATTGGACCCTTGAACCCATTAACTATGGACTTTAAGTTTGGTTTTGATGATTTAATTGTGATTAAATAGTGTGCAAGTTTTGTAGAAATCTTAGATGATAGAAAAGTGGTTTTGAAACTAATTTTTAAAAGAATTATGGTAACATTTTAGAAATGAGTTTTTTGATGTTTTATGGATGACCACAAGATTAAAGGGGTGTGTTGCTTGAATCAGAGAATGTGACGACATTCTCGGATGGCCGAGCATGTTACCTAAGTTGAAGTTAGAGACCAAGAAACCGTAGGCAAGTGTTCATTGGATCCTAGAAGTATGATGCTCCTAGTTTGTTGTCTATGAGGTCAAGGCTGAGGTCTACGAGTTAAAGTGTCATTTGGACCTGGAGGTATGATACTCCAGTCATTTCCAGGTGTTGATACTTAGGGTGCCGTCTGGACCTAGAGGTATGAGACTCTAGTCGTTTCCTAGCACCATAGTTAGGACATCGAGAGAGCATACCATGTGAGGGCCAAGACGGGTAGAGCACGTGCCCCGTTGACTGGTGACGTCGAAATGGTGGACAGCCTTCCTGTGTAGCTGGCGTGTGAGCGGTCCTTTTTGTGTGGTTGGACTGCGGGACGGGCTCATTCCTCCCAAGATGGCGAGACCATGGCAATGTAGTGTACTTTGGTAGTTACTTGTGGATAGAGTTAGTTGTCTGACACCAAACATCAAGACTCAATGTGACTTTTTGCTTGTGTGGCTCAAGGATTTGAGTTTTTGGTATGTGTGGCGTCTGAGTTTTCCACTTATGTGGTGTCATTGTAGTTTCTTTGTGTTTTAGCTGGTTGGACCTGATTTTGCTATATAGTTGGTTTCCTGATGGCTTTGGAAAAAATATAAAAGATATTGAAAGTCGTTTAAAGCATGATAAGGTTTATGTCGTCGATTTTGTCAATTTTCTCTTGAGTTTTCGTGAGATATGTGTTGAGTGACTTTCTGATCAATTACGTGTGTTTGTTTGTGATTTTTAGTTACGGGTGCAAATAAGTGGTAGTTTATATTATTAGTGCATATAGTCAAAGTCACCTAACTGTCTACTATAAGTTTCTAGTAGTTTAAATACTGTAGTTAGCCTCTAATAATTTATTAAATTTAGCATTTTATTTGTGTTAAAATTAATTAAGCTAATGGATCTTGTGTGTAGTGACGTGGATCTCCAATCACCAACCAAAGCACGTCTCCAATCATCAACCAACCAAAGTACGAAGCATACCATCCCTTCTCACCAACATGCACATACACAAGAGCATAAGCATAGTATCACCACAAAAGTCAAAGCACAACACTAAACCAAAATGCAAAACTACTGAATCAATTGAAATGCTCTGCAATACCAGGTCACGACAGTCGCCTGCGAGGCTCACCCACGGCACGTGACCTCTCCAGGAGTCCAGTTTACTCAATGACCCAAACAAGAATAAAAGGCCCAAACAGCAAACACAAGGCCCATGTAACCATGTATCAATAACTTTTGTTTATAAACAAAATTCATTACTTCCAGTTAATTACAAATGTAATGAATTTTTAAGATGTTACATGATCACAGCATAAGGCAAGAATATAAGACTTAAATTGTACATATAATTTTCTAATAAATAAAATATACCAAACTTATAGTTCTACGCATAATTAAATCAAACACCTTCCGCAATTAAGCATATGAAATATAGATCATAAACGGGACTTTCTTGCACTGACTGCAAAACGGAAATGGTTTAGTCAACTGTGTTAGTCTGTGACCAAATAGATGGGAATTGCTGGAGCATGAGAAACGTCGGAAGGATTATCAATCAAAATACCAAACCAGATCACATATATGTTCACATACTCCTACAACAAAATACAATGAAATCTGAATTCAGCCAAGAGGAGAAAAAGAACCTTTTGATATAAGATATATGACAATCTACAAAGATTGCAGATCAAATCGAGATGTTTAATCTGCAAAAAGAGTACAAAAGAAGATAGATTTTTCCCTTATGTTGGAAAAGAGTTTTCCTTTCCACAGCTAGTAAATGCAACTGGGAATGGAATGAGATGATCCAATACCAAAAAAATTAAAACCCACCAATAGAAACAATTTGGAGAACTGGGAGAAGATCCTAATATCATCTTCTCCCCCACATCCCCTACTGATTAGAAGACACAGATGAATTGCAGAACACACAGCCATCAGAGATTATCTGCGCGATAACGCTCCCCTCCTCGATCAATTCCTTCTTACTCTGCCTATTCCAGAGGTGCACGGCAAAGCCACGGTCCCGAATTCGCCGGAGCTTGGCGGCAATCCACTTGGAATGGCTAATTCCCTGAGGGCCACGGAAAAGCCCTCCTATCCCACTCCACCCTACAGGGTAGAATGCCTCTTGAGGCAGCACCGTGAATTCATACCCCGGCCGGCCGGCCACCCTCGCCACCACCCTCGACACAAGGTACGGGCCGTTGTGCCCCCACTTGCTCCCATCGAATGTGAGTGCGAATTCCTCAATAAACTTGTAAAGAAGAGGGTGCTTCATGTCGAATATCAAGACGGCATTGTTTAAACGACTCCAAGCGCCCGTCGCTTCGTTGACGGTCTGCGCTCCAATGACATTCCTCATATTGGAGAAGCTTTTAATCACAATTACATCGGTGTCAATATATGTCCCGCCAAATTTGTACAAGACGGCTAGCCGGAGCAAATTGGATAGGTTCTGGCCGAGCGGGATATCACCGGGCTTGACCTCGCCTCTCCGTAGCCGGGCAAACCACCACTCCGCCGGAGTGTTCTTGAAGAGATAGGTGTAGTCCGGGGACATGGCGGTGACCCGATAACCCCAATTGGTGAAAGGTTGGAGCAGCCTCGCGCCGGCAGCAGTGTCCATGGTGCTCGAGAGGACAAGCAAGCAAGCGTCCGGGTGGAACTTGAACACGCTCTCCATGCCAAACATCTCCCTCCTCCCGAAGGACGCCAGCGAGGAAATCCAAGTCATGAAGAACCGACTCCCGCAGCCTTGGAAGAACACCTCGGCCTTAGCGGAGAACTGCCTCGATCTGGCATTGGGGTGCAGGGTCCTGAGCAGCAGAGCTCTGTTCCTCTTCGACATCCTCAACTTCACCGTTGTCGACGAAGATGACGACGACGACGAACCATTACTGGTCTCCTGCGAAAGCTCTGACCTTTGTTGAGAAACAGGAACGGAGGTGGGGATTTCTTCCATCACCGCGAGGATCGGCGATCTGGGTATCACTTCCTTGACGGAATGGTGGGTGGAGAAGGGAGCGCGGTGGATGATGGGATCCGTGATGAAGCAGAAGAAACCGTAGCAGGCGAGGAGGGAGGTGGGGAAGAAGAGGAGGAAGAGAGGGACTGGTCTCTTGGATGGCTTCTGCGTCGCAGACGTCATCACCGTCCAACTGTCCGCTCTGCTACCAGTACTCTTTTGGGTTGTTGAAGTGGTGGTCTTTGGAACAAAGAAAATAGTGGGTTCTTTTGGGAAGGTTCAGCAGAATATTGGATTCTGAGGTTTTAATACTGGATTTTGTACAAAACTGTAGGGAGAGGATAGAGGATAGAGGATAGAGGAGAGATGAGGAGGGGGATAAGAGAACAGACGTTGGTGATAAAGAATGGGTGAACCAGATTAAATCTCATCATTATTGTTGATAAAGAATAACGTCTTCATTTAGGCTACAATTCAGGAAAATAAAAACGTTAAATAGATTTTAACCTCTCACGATGGGGTTGAAGTAGTGGACTTATTTATTTATAATAACCTATTTCTTCTAATAAACAAGTTAAACATGTCGACTTAATCTATTTAATACTTTGAATTTATTTAATCTTATCTAACATTGAATATTATGATAAAATAAAATAATTACTTATAAGACACAAATGAATTACCTATAAGTACATAAGTAATATAAATAAAAACCAAACTTTATAACTTAAATTTAAATTAAAGATTATATAGAATTATCACTAACATCAAATCATCAATGATGTAATTTCTTTGTCTCCCTTTTTACTAACAATATCTTGTGGATACATATAAATGGATATCTAATTTTTCTACTTTTGATTTCTATACGTTTTTTCATAATATTGCACATAGACATTGAATTTAGGATCAAGGCACCCATAGCCTGTTAGTCTGAATCCAAACTTGAATCCAAAAGTGCCAAGGACCAAGCTAGGGTTGATGTTTTTCTCCCACAGTCTATCGCTCGACGCAACCTAGTTTGAGCCCAAACATGGCCTGAGCCCGTGCCCAAACCCAACACGAACATGACTACCACGAGTCCCTTTTTGTGCCCTGATTTAAGGCTCGAAGTAAGCCCTAAATATGATTATATAAGTTTAAATATAAATGATTAATTTTTATAATGTATTTTAAGTTTAAATATATAAGTTTATGATTAATTTTTAAGTTACAATAATTATTTTATAATGTATTTTATGTATATAAACATCTTATAGTTAAAAGATGGATACCTATATCAAAGAAATAGATGTTCACGTTTATGAACGATGTACACTTTCCAAAAATAAATATCTGTTCCATAAAAATGGACATTGTTTTTTAAACAAGCATTCTATCCAAAAAACAAACATCTACTCCATAGAGTGGATGCCCATTTTTGTTGTTGGACAATAATTTTTTAATGCACATCTACATTTAGTTTTTTATAATTTTCTTAAACATTAATAAATCAATTATAATTGACCTAATTCAACTCTATTTGGGCCCAACCTAAAATAAATATGACCATAGGTAGGGGTGCAAATGGATACGGTATATCTAGAGGTGCAAATCGGGCCAAGCCGGCCCTAGACCGTCAGGCCTAGCCCTAGCTCGACATGGCCCGGGCCCAAAAAAAATTTCCCTAAGCCTAGCCGGGTCAGGCCCGCCGTAGGTCGTGGGCCGTGCCAGGCCCAAGAGTCAGGCCCGCCAAGGCCCATTTACTAGGCTCAATTTGGCCCGATAAAACAGTCTGGGCCAGGCCTGACCGGCCTGTTTGCAAAAATTTTAAAAAAATAAATATATATATATAAGGCGCACATACTTAGCGCACCAACCTAGCGCACTAGGCTGGCGCACCATTCTACAATGGCTATTAAGCCGTTTTCAACGGCTATTTAGCCGTTGCATATTTCTTATGTGTTTTTTTTTAATCTTAAAATTCACTCCATTTACCTTATAAATACCTACTCCATTCATTTTTCTTCACAACTCAATCTTCTCTTCTCTTCTCAACTACAAGTCTACAACTTTCTCCCAACTTTCAAGTGAGGATTTTCAAGTGAAGATTTCACTGTTTGGCTTTGGATTCCGCCCCGTCTTCTACTCTTCAGTCTCCACGCGACACCAGCTGAGCCAGCAACATCAAAATTTCTCTACTTCTAA